>CAUZXS010000230.1:0-135000 GCA_963585895.1 Sepioteuthis lessoniana
TATCATTATACACTCAGTCTTATCAGATGAATGCACACGTCTTATAATGAGGTTGAAAAACAGCAAATGTGGATTACAGTCTATACGTGTATGGAGAGAAAAAAGTTAGTTTTTTTAAAAATATAAACCTGGACAGAAAATACATTACAATAGCCATACATTGAGCGCTCCAATAGATTCATATGAAATTCCTCATATATTCTATACGCAAATAATCCACTCCAACTGTCTTCGGACGCTGACTGTATATATATATATATATATATATATATATATATATATATAATACAAGCGGTCCATAAACATTTCATATATATATATTTACATATATATATATATATATATATATATATATATATATATATATAATTAGTAATGTACTTATATCTATAGATAAATAGAGCTCATATATGGGTATTTGAGCATACGTATACATAAATTATGATAGCGTAGACACAGTCAAAGGAGCTTGGTGACTGTCCTTTCTTAGCCTTTGGGATCATCAGACCAAACTTATTTTAAACTTATCTTCAGTTCTTCATCGTCTTGACTTTGTATGATTATCCCATAGGTGAGAAACAGACAAAAAATATAAAAATGAAGTAAAAAATGTATAAATTGTAACAAAGCAGAGGACACCATTAAAATCTCATTGAAAAATTCTTTCTCTGATTATATTAAAAATGAAAAAGCCAAAATGGTTATAATGGATATATAACATTGATTTTCCTTTTTCTAAAATTCCAAAATTTCTAGTTTTTTTCAATACTATAATCATAATATATATATTTGGCCCAGTTAAACCGGTGTTGGGAGTAATTCCATCAGGACAAGAAACCAGAAAACTATTCAAAAGTGAACATTTAAATTTTCCTGGTAAAGAGCTCAATGTAACAGACATTACAGAGCAATAATTTCATTTTGAATTTTTCAAAAACGCATAACAGGATAGAAATAAATTCATAATCCTAATGTGACCGGTTTGTTGTTTTTTCTTAATGATATATATACATATATATATATATGTATATATATATATATATATGTGTGTGTGTGTGTGTGTGTGTGATTTATGACGTTCGTCAGTTTTGCAAAAGTGTGGATATGCACCGGAATCTCGCTAAAGTTCTAGATACACATGTATAGAAGATCGGCAGTTGGCGGTGCAGCCGGTTTTCCAACTAAAATTGCCTTGGGGTAGAGGAAGATGCAATTCAACTTGACATTCGGGTCACCGCCTTAGTTGTCAGAACGAGGTTAAACACAACATTCGACTTTATTTAATGATAACAGGTTTATCAGAATGTAACTACTCATTTTTTTAAACGTTTACCAACCTTCATTGAGTTCTCCGTTTATGTCTCCAACTTCATAACCGAGTTCTTTGCCAGCTTTTAAGAAATATTTCACCAATGGAGAGTTGTCAGCTTTGATTATCGTCAGTGGACCGCTTGTATTGTGATAAGCTTCATGAAAGAAAAAGAAAACGACAAAATGAACTGAAAGAATAAGGATTGAATAATTTTTTTTTAAAAAAGAAGCCAAAAAGAAAACAAAGAACATAAAAATCCTCGAAGAAAACAACCCCGCCTAAAACGACAAAATGAATTGAAAGAATAAGGATTGATTGGTCAAATGAGTAGAGTGTTCGCCAATGGTCCAGAAGACCGGGGTTCAATCCCTGGTAGAGTCATACCAAAGACTTAAGAAATGATATTTGATGCCACCTCGCTTAACAATCAGCATTATAAGGTAAGGACGAAGGGAATGGAGTAGCGGCCACCTACACCTTGGTGTGGAAGCTATTGAAAAGGGAGCCTTCGGGTCACCCCCGACAAAGGTCACCAACTTTACTATATTAAAAAAGAAGAAGCAAAAAGCAAAATAAAACAAAACAAACAGGAAGAAAACGACAAAATGAATTGAAAGAAAAGGATTGAATAATGTTAGGAGACTAAACGGTGTGGTCCCCTCTGCTTAGGGGAACTCACCCACGTCATGAGTGCTTTTTGGTAACGTGACCAAGGGGACCAAGCAATCAGCTTCTTTCACGAACAGGACTTTAAGTTAAACAGACGTGGTGGTTCGTTCCTCCCAGCGAACATATGGAGCCTCCATTCTTTATATTCCAGACCTGAGAAAAGTAAGTGGTTTCTGCCTTTTTGCTGTATGGATTTTTCTGTTTGTTTCTTGAACGCATGTGACTCATGTATAGCCTAAGAAGGGGACTTATTCCTGACTTATATTGTCCCCAATTAAATGTCTTTATTATATCAATTGACTAGTTCTGTTTCCTACCGATATTTCTGTGTTAGGTTACTCTCTTTGGGATAACCTAACGAGTTATAAGAAACGGGGTTATCCACAAAATAACACCTCGTTAAATCTTATACGTTTAAAAAAGAAGAAGCAAAAAAACAAAATAAGACAAAACAGAGCAAAAACAAAAAGCAAAAACAAAAACAAAAGGAATTGAAAGAAATGATCGAACATGTTTTAAAAAAGCAAAAAACAAAATAAAAAAAGACAGAAAGAATAGAAAGAATAAGGATTGGTAAAAAAAAGAAGCAAAAAAGAAATTGAAACAAAAACAAAGAAACAGTTCTTTGTTGCATTCGTCTCAGTCATCAATTTAAGGTATTTACATAAATAGCCGCAAAAATCTATCAAAAACAAAAACAAAAAGCAAACTTTTCAAGATGTTGACAGTTTAGATACGTATAAGCAGGATTTGGCATTAAGTAACCTAAAAGAGTTGATATGCCATAAAATATAACCAACCAACCGATCAACTTTCTGGTACAAAGAGTTTTGGAACAAAACCCTTGAACTTAAGTAATGAAGCATAAAGTCGACCCATTACTTAAAATTAGACGCTCAATAAACCCATCTTGATCTTTGCAATACACTAGCATTTCTGTTAAGGCATCACTACACGCAGTTTTCTACTCGTCACTTAGACGTTACGATAATTGCAGGTTGCAAGAAATTATTTTCAACCATTTCAAAACCATATGTATTGGAGGTGACCATGGTGTAATGGTTATCGTCGTAGGAAATGGACTCGATGACACGAGTTCAAATCCTGAACGAGACTGATTGCATTTCACATAGCTCTAATACCCTTGGGAAAGGTATGAATCCAATTATTCTCCCTCCAGCTATGGGTAAATAGTAGGGCAGACTAGGTTCTTCAGCCTTGGTGAAGCAACTAGTCTAGAAAGGAAAACTCCGAATTGAAACCTGTTAAACTCCGCTTAAAAATTGACCTTGTGTCATATCATGCCTGTGCGAAGGGGTTGGTAAATAGGGTATTGGAAGTCGTAATTCTGATTGTGTTGTAGTCTTGTTAGGAGCCAGAAATAAAGACACAAGAGAGGAATTGAGTTTAACAAATATATCAACAAAGACCAGTTGTACAAACATATACAAAAAGAGGGTTACCAACGAAACTGTTCGGTCCGACTGTTAGGGCTGTCTGCTTGAATATTGACTTCTTCCTAAGAGCAGTACCTACTGCTATTTATAGCTGGGAGAGTTCATGCGTGCTTGCGTAAATTACCATAAGCGATTGCGACACTATAATGAACGGCACATGATGTTATGGTTTGCAAACTAGACAAGAAAAACCATTACAATTGAGTTCGGGTCTCACTAGGTGTTGTGCAACAACTAAGCTTAGTAAATAACTTATTCTCGTTTGTAGTGCTTCTTACGTGGTGTCATGGTTTGCAAGCGAGATCAGCAAAGCATTACTAGTGAGTTCGGGTCTCATTGGGTGCCCCAGAGACCTGACCTTGTGTCCTAGATAATCAAAGTTTAAAAAATAAATACGTAGATATGTCACGATTGTTTTGTTTGCATGGTTAATCAGAACGTTTAACTTTAGAAAAAGTGATATATATATATATATATATATATATATATATATTGTCAGTTTATAGAATTTATTCTGTTTTTAATTGTCTAATTAATAATAATTGCCAAAGAGATGGATACGAAATTCGTCTGAAAAAAGTTCAGAAATTAAATAACTAGTGACACGAAGCGTACAGTATGAGGGTTGAGTGAAAAATTTGTAAGCTGAAAAATTCATATGATAACGTCATATCTGTTCTTGATATTTTTTCCAATGGGATCCAAGCACAGCAACAACAATGATTGAAGTGTGTGGAACGCAAGGGGGGCCCCGAAGAAAGATAAACCTGATTTTGTGACATTCCATGAGAGTATCTTGGTCAGCCTATGAACTTTACAGCCAACTCTCGTATATTCCATTTATTTCTCCTGATGTTCAACAATTGACAGGTTCTTTTTTAAGGTTTCGAAAAAAGTCAACAATTTAAAAAAAAAAAAAAAGAAGGTTACTTCCAACTTGGTTAGGCCGATAACTTTTCAGTTATCGTTCGTTATTCTTTTATTTTCAGTTTCCTGACTCATATCTTGGAGGTAAAGTCAAGAAATTGAGAAATTTTGCCTAGATGTTAGATATCATCTTATTAAATCGTCACTGTTTGTTGAATATCGTTTGATCAGTTGGAGAACTGTTTAACTTATTCTTCAGTCCTTTATTAAATATGCGAAAATCAGCTGATAAATAAGCTTACATATTCTAGGTATGACACTAAACTATACTGAAGTTCTGTCCCCCCACAAACACGCACACACAACATGTACACACATACACACACGCATACACACAGAGGTATCAACACACGTACACCCATACGCACACGAATACAGGCATCAACACGCACATACACCCAAACCCGCACACACGCATATACACACAGGCATCAATACACACATACGCACATACACACATGCACGCAGACATCAACACGTACGTACACACACGCACACAGACATCAACACACACACACGCAAGCGTACTTACATATATACGCTCACTCAGACATCAACACACACACACACACACACACACAAATGCACACGCACACACACGCACACAGACATTAACACGCATAAACGCAGACATCAACACACACACTCACACACACAGGCACATACACATTCGCAAACACGCCTACACAGACATACACACATACGCAGTCATACATACACAAATATATACGTGTCTATTTGTCTATGTGTATGGTTGGTTGGTTGGATTTTATGGCGTATCAACCTTTGTATATTATTTAATGCCCAGTCCATTTTTATACAAATAATCTGTTCTATTTCAAACAAATCAGTTTAGCATGAGCACACAGTTTAATTGTCAAAAACATTTCTATTTCAAGCTATTCAGTTTATTCAAACAGTTCTAATTCAGCTAGTTCAGTTTAGTATGTGTACAGATTTTGTTTACACACAGTTCAATATCAGAACAGTTCTATATTTAACAATTCAGTTTAATGTAAGTAAATTTTTAGTATCAAAAACTGTTCCATTCCAAACAATTCGATTTAACATAAGTACGCAGTTTAAATATCATCATCATCATCATATCGTGCTGGCAGCACGGATATCCCTGACCCTCTCTCGCCACTCCTCCCTATCGTTCATCGCCCTAGGTAGGTCTTCAGGACAACAACCTGTATCCTCACATAGCTGCTGAATGTACGTTCGAGCTGGTCGTCCTGCTTTTGCGCGGCCATGTGTGGGGATCCATAAGAGTACATCTCTTATGAGTTCATCTCTGCTTCTCCAGCAGTGTCCTGCATGTCTGGTTCGTCTAACTTGAATAGTTTTCGTGATAGGGGGCAGGTGGCCGTACAGTTGGTGTCTTGTGGGGTGTTGCTGCCAGGACTTGTTCAGGATTGCATGCAGCATTCTTGTGTAATTGCCATCTAGTTTCTTCTCCAGCCGTTTTGTTAGCGTCCATGTAGTGCATCCATATAGCAGTATCGATGTGACCGCTGCCTGGAAGAAACTGCGTTTCATTTTATCGGTTAGGTCTGAATCACAATTTAATTGTCAAAAACATTTCTATTTCAAGCTATTCAGTTAAGTCAAACAGTTCTAAGTCAAACAATTCACTTTAGCATAAGTATGCAGTTAGTTCTTTTTAACCCATAGATAGAGCCCTATCAGGTGCTATTATTCCGAGCCAGAGTGGACCTGAGAGCAATAGCAATGAAGGGGTGCTCCATATTCCCCAAAGCCTCAGTATCACTGGAACCTCACCATTAGATTGTTTAGTGTCATAATCAGGACACTCATTGGGGGGAAGTCTTGCCTCTCTGCAGAGGTGCAGTCGGTGTTTTATACAGCCCCAGCCGAATGGGCAATTGTCTACGTGTATGTCTGTATGTGTGTGATTGTATGTGTATGTGTGTATGGGAGAGTGAGTTGGTTTGGTTTGTTTTTTGTTTAAGGATATATTAACCTTTGTGGGTTATTTAATGCCCAAACCAAAAGAACATTAGTGGTACTATTTAACCATCATCCGGGAAAAGTGAACGTAATAGCACGACTGGAGTTCGAACTCGCTTACTACGATATCGCCGCCCAGCATGTTAGCCACTACTCCACGGGGTAAATAATTCATGTACCGATTCTTAATACAAACAATTTTTACAGAGTTCTTAGGTTTCAAGTAAATATTTAATAATAATAATCATCTGTTTGCTCACATATGGTTTCAAGTATTCCTAATTTATACTAATAATTACAATAAAAATGCAATGGAATAATGAAAATATAGTTGTTATTATAATCCAATATTTATAAATTAATAACCCATAAGGAATTTATATGCCGTTAAACAAACCAAACCGAATCAAAACTATCTAATCAGACTTCAATTGATCGTGAAGTTGTGTATATTTGATGGGAATACTTGATACCGCATAACTGTGCAAACAAATTATTATTATAATCAATTAAATCAGCAATCTAAAAAAAATCATTGTTTTGGTAGGTTGAAAATAGTAATAGTAATAATTGTAATCTAATATTTGCAAATAAATCAAATTAGATAACCCATAAAAGTTGACATGCCTTTAAACAAATTAACCAAACGAAACCTATAAATAGTTAAGATTATAATTAAACATTTCCAAATGAATCAAATTTTGACCTTAATTAAGCCATTAGGAGTTGACATGCCGTTAAGCAAATAAACCAAGCCCTTTCATCAAAACTGATTACAACTAAACTTACTCGAATTTTCATGTTCTTTGACTCGGTTGCCTTCGGAGCGTAAAAAATAAGGAAGGACTTCGTCGTAACTCCAACCATCGCAACCTTCTGCAGCCCAGGAATCGTAGTCATAACGGCTGCCACGTTCGTACACCATAAAATTAGTGCTGCTGGAACCACCAAGGACTTTTCCACTCGACCAATAACTTTTCTGTAAAATAAACAAATAGAAAATAAAACTGAAAATAAAATCAACTTTTCTGGTAGAACATTTTCAAATTCTAAAGTATTAATTGAGCATATGGAAATCTGATCAATCCGATAAAAAAAAAAGAAGATTTCTTCCAAGCAGTGGCTGTTTTAATACTGCAGTATGGATACACCAGATGGATGCTAACAAAACGCATAGAGAAAAAGCTAGATAAGAAGTGCACTAGAATGCTGCGAGCTGTTTTTAATAAATCCTAGAAGCAATACCCCACAAAACAACAGCTTCACAGCCACTTTGCTTCCATCTCAAAAATTATCTAAGAAAGACGAACAAGACATGTAAGACACGAGAAGCATGGGCGAACTCATAAGTGACCTTCTTATATGGACCCCAACACATGGACGTGCCAGTGTTCGCTGACCAGCAAGAACTTATTTACAACAAATCTGTGTGGACACAAGATGTAGTTTGGAATACCTGCCGGGAGTGATGGATGATAGGGGCGGATAGAGAGAGAGAGAGAGAGAGAGTCAGGGAAATCTGTGCTGTCAGCGTGACTTGATGGTGATGATAAAAGCAATTACAGGACAAAATCAAGATTGGCATAAAGTCATGTATCCTGTATGATTACAGATCACCTTGAAATGTAGCCATACTCCCATTTTAAATCTTAATTTTAGGCAACTAATGTTGCGTTGTCCATAATGGAATATGAGTATTGGAGGGGGTGATGGTTTTGAGATTGTGGTGAGAAGAAGCAGTGGCACAAAGGTTTTTTTTTAAACAATTGCAAAAAATGTCTATCAATTATAAATTAATAAGCATCTGAAAATCCTATAGAAGAAAAAGCCTAGAATGCTACTACAGCCCCCCCCCCTCAGAAAAGGAAAAAGAAAAGAAAAAAAAAAAAAAAAAACCCAACAAAAACGAATTGTCCCCTTCACCCCACTAGACCGCCCCCAAAGCTACCTAAAATATCAGTAGTAAATAAAAGTCCAAACGAAGAAGACGCATTTGAACTCAGGAGCCAAGTGGAAGAAATATGTCAATATTGGTCAGTATGTCTTTAATTCCAATTTAAAATGCTGAATTTTACAAAATGTTATGCTGTATTTTGTTTGTAAAATAATGCTTAAACTATGCGTTTTAAATGTAAAGGCACGCTTACTCTACTGTAAAGCCAATTTGATATTAAGCCTATCCACATGTCAGCGAACAAGGCAGAATGTTTTTAAATATCTTCTATCGAATAATTTAAAAATTCGTAAAGAAAGCCCTAACAGTAGTTTAGAAGAAAAAGCCTAGAATGCTACTACAGCCCCCCCCCCCTCAGAAAAGGAAAAAGAAAAGAAAAAAAAAAAAAAAAAACCAACAAAAACGAATTGTCCCCTTCACCCCACTAGACCGCCCCCAAAGCTACCTAAAATATCAGTAGTAAATAAAAGTCCAAACGAAGAAGACGCATTTGAACTCAGGAGCCAAGTGGAAGAAATATGTCAATATTGGTCAGTATGTCTTTAATTCCAATTTAAAATGCTGAATTTTACAAAATGTTATGCTGTATTTTGTTTGTAAAATAATGCTTAAACTATGCGTTTTAAATGTAAAGGCACGCTTACTCTACTGTAAAGCCAATTTGATATTAAGCCTATCCACATGTCAGCGAACAAGGCAGAATGTTTTTAAATATCTTCTATCGAATAATTTAAAAATTCGTAAAGAAAGCCCTAACAGTAGTTTAGAAGAAAAAGCCTAGAACGCCTAATGCTACCACAGAGCTCTAATTCCTGAAGCCTGCTAGGTCCCCAACTGTAGGATGGAAAAAAAAAAAAAAAAAAATGAAAAACCCTTGGAAAAGTCCCAATACAGCAAAAAAGTATAAGTCAGTATTAGTGAAAGTCATAAGAAAGTACCTTAATGTTGGACTTTAACTAAGTTAAAACTTAAAACAAATCCCCCCCCCTTTTATTTATTTATTTATTTATTTATTTATTTTTTTTTTTTTTCATTTTATTTAATTTAAAAAATTTTTTTTTTTTTTTTTTTTTTTTTTTTTTTTTTTAAAATGTTCATTTATTTTATTATGTACACATGGGAAGCAGCATGATGTACGTTAAGGTATTTGAATAAACCAATGGACGACCAAAGTCAATACCCAAATGGGTCCTGGACGTGAGTTTGACGACTTTTCGCTCAGGATCGACAGTTCGATCGGGGAACTACTGCTGCTCCTCTATAAGAGTGGCTTCTATAGAAGAGAATAAAACAGCCATCGAAAGATAACCATGACCCACACTCAAACCACTTACACAAACCGCATCGCTCTTCGCGCGGGTAAAAAAGGGGCGCGTCCTGCTGAGGTTGGAGCCCTGGCCTCGGTGTTCGAAAAATCAGCTACAGAGCTCAAACAATCAAAACTACTAAAATGCAAGCAAACACTACAAATAGCCACATTTAACGTAAGAACCTTAAATAGAATAGGACAACTCCCAGAGCTAATTGCATCGGCCGAAGAACATAATATAGAAATAATTTGCATACAAGAACACAGATACACGCACACAGAAGATATCAAATATCACGAAACTGGCAATGGATGGTCGCTCGCCACTGTATCCGCATGGAAAAACTCTGTCAACGCCGCAGTAGGAGGGGTAGGATTGCTTATAGGACCTAGAGCACTAAAAACGCTTAATAGCATAGAGAAAATACGACCTAGGATGATGGTAGCTACATTTAACGGAAACCCCAGAGCAACAATCGTCTCATGCTACAGCCCCACCAATGTTAGTGAAGAAAATGAAATAGTCACCTTCTACGATGAGTTATCCTCATTAGTGCGTAGCATCCCGAAACACAACATGTTAGTCATTGGCGGAGACATGAATGCACAAATCGGGAAAAACGGAAACAACAAATACAGCCTCCACAACACGTCAAATAGAAATGGGCAACATCTAACAGATTTCATGATAGAAAATAGATTAGCATGCCTCAATACAAACTACCAAAAAAGAGAGGGCAAACTATGGACATACACGTACGCAAACAATACTAAAGCTCAGATAGACTACGTCCTTATAAACAAGAAATGGAAGAATAGTGCATTGAATTGCGAGGCATACTCCTCTTTTGAGGGTGTGTCCACCGATCA
This sequence comes from Sepioteuthis lessoniana, assembly GCA_963585895.1. NCBI lineage: Eukaryota > Metazoa > Mollusca > Cephalopoda > Myopsida > Loliginidae > Sepioteuthis > Sepioteuthis lessoniana. Next base: position 10,473 of record CAUZXS010000230.1, read on the forward strand.
CCGAATAGTCACAGCGAAAATACGGTTAAGCCTACGAAAAAACGCCAAACGAACAGCGACCACCAAACACTATGACTGGGCCCTATTAAACAACAAAGATGTCAGAGATAAATACGTATTAGAATTGAGAAACAGATTCGAAACACTACAAGAAAAGACGGAAAAAAGTCCACCAAACGACGAATACGAAAATTTCGTCAATGCACACCTTGAGGCAGCAGCAAAATACATTCCAACAAAAATTAAAACTAAATATAGAGTCCCATGGGAAACCTTAGCGGTGAGAGAAAAACGTGCACTAGTGAAAACAGCCTCCAAAAACTATCGAATAAACCCAACAAACACAAATGCCTTAAAACTAAAAACGGCACAAAATCAATTAGCAGGCATATATATAAAGGAACAGACAGAATACATTCAAAATCAGATAGATAAGATCAGAGACTCGGTAGAAGATAGACAATCTAGAATTGCCTGGCAAACAATAAACGAAGTGAGCAGAAGAAAGAGCACAGCCAAAGCAAAACTTAAAGCAGCAAACCAACAAGAAAGAATAAAACTGTGGAAACAGCACTTCGAAAACTTACTTGGAAACCCACCAAAAATAACGCATGAACCAATCACCAGAATAATTAGCAAACAATTAGACATTAAACTTGGACCGTTCACACAAGGAGAACTCGACTCGGTTCTCAGAAAAATTAAAAATAGGAAAGCTGCAGGACTGGACGAAATTCCCCCGGAAGTATGGAAGACCAGACAATTCGACGACATACTGCTCCGACACTGCAACGCAGTATACAATCAAAATCCGATAGATAGATGGACGAAGGGATGCATACTCCCCTTCCCTAAAAAGGGGGACCTCGGATTAGCCAAAAACTACCGAGGCATAACACTTACATCCATAGCTGCCAAAATCTACAATGCCCTACTACGAAACCGCATAGAACCCAAAATCGACAACATACTTAGAAAAAACCAAAATGGCTTCCGAAGAAATAGATCTACGACCTCACAAATACTAACCATCCGCAGAATCCTTGAAGGTGTACGGGCAAAGAACCTACAAGCGACATTAATATTTGTCGACTTTACCAAGGCTTTCGACTCCATTCACAGAGGAAAGATGGAACAAATCCTACTAGCGTACGGCATACCTAAAGAAACCGTAGCGGCAATAACGATTCTCTATAGAAACACTAAAGTAAAAGTACGATCACCAGATGGAGACACAGAATACTTCGACATTGTAGCAGGAGTACTACAAGGGGACACGCTGGCTCCGTATCTCTTTATCATTTGTCTAGACTACGTACTTAGAACATCGATTGACAAAATCAAAGAGAATGGCTTCGAACTGACGAAGAAAAGAAGCAGAAGATATCCCGCAACAACAATTACCGACGCCGACTACGCCGATGACATAGCGATACTGGCAAATACACCTGACCAAGCCGAAACACTTCTGCATAGCCTGGAACGAGCAGCAGCAAGCATAGGCCTCCATGTTAATGCACACAAAACGGAATATATGTGCTATAACCAAACGGGGGACATCTCCACTCTAGAAGGAACCCCTCTTAAACTAGTAGACAAATTCACGTACCTAGGAAGCAGCGTCGAATCAACCGAAAAGGACATCGAAACGAGGTTAACGAAAGCATGGACAGCTATCAATAGGCTATCGACTATATGGAAGTCGGACCTGACCGATAAAATGAAACGCAGTTTCTTCCAGGCAGCGGTCACATCGATACTGCTATATGGATGCACTACATGGACGCTAACAAGACGGCTCGAGAAGAAACTAGATGGCAATTACACAAGAATGCTGCGTGCAATCCTCAACAAGTCCTGGCAGCGGCACCCCACAAGACACCAACTGTACGGCCACCTGCCCCCTATCACGAAATCTATTCAAGTTAGGCGAACCAGACATGCAGGACATTGCTGGAGAAGCAGAGATGAACTCATAAGAGATGTACTCTTATGGATCCCCACACACGGCCGCGCAAAAGCAGGACGACCAGCACGAACGTACATTCAGCAGCTGTGTGAGGATACAGGATGTTGTCCTGAAGACCTGCCTAGGGCGATGAACGATAGGGAGGAGTGGAGAGAGAGGGTCAGGGATATCCGTGCTGCCAGCACGATATGATGATGATGATGATATTAAAAATAGCTTTAATTAAAGCTTACATTGCGTATTCTAAAATAGGAGATTTTTTTCGGTCATGTCTCTTCAGATAAAAACACTGTGAGAACAAGCAGTAGCGAGAAATAAGTAAAGGTATTGAGGTTGGACAAAATAATGGAAACAACTAAAAATTTCAAATTTATTTTGATATAGTTTTCTGATTACTGTCCTCTCGTGAAATCCGGCATTGTGCAGCCCCCTTCTTACAGTTTTTGAAGAAACTAGGTTCCCCAGATGGTTATTAAGCTCTGCTTTAAATTTCGGTGCTGTATTCTTACGATCCTTCCAAACAATCTACGTAAGAGTCTGACTGTCCCTATCAGACAGCTTTCGCTTTTGCTCCAGTGAGAAGTTTTTTTCCTTCTTTCTAAAATGCTGTCATTACTTTCGAGACAGTACTCTTTGCTACACCAAATGATTCAGCGGTTTTTGTTACACTAGCACCAGCCATACGAGCACCAACAATTTTAAAGTCAGATAGATCCGCCATTTTAATGAATTTTGATTCATTTCTTCCGATGGTACCTGTAAAACAACAACAATTTTTGCAAAATAAGATGAGAAAAATTAATAATAAATCAAAAAACATAAAAATAATAAGTTTGATGGTTTTATAGGAGTTTCAAAAGTATGATACTAAGATTTAGGTACTTTCATTATTTTGTCCAACCCCTGTGATTGACAACGAAGAGAAAAAAAAACAAAAACAAAAAAAAAACAAAACAACAAACAACACCCATCAAAGAAAACAAAACAACAACAACAAAAATAACTAAAAAAAGAAAACAAAAACACAAACAAAAACAAAAAAAAATTCGTCGTCAATTACTTCTATTTATTCCTCGCTACTATTTATTGTGACATTGTTTCACTGAAGAGACGTGACCGAAAAAAGGGTCCTTTTTTTTAGAACTCACAATATATACTCGACTTAAAGCTATTTTTAAAATGCATCTGTTTATTAAAAAAGCGCCGATTTTAAAAATTACCTTCAAATCGGCTAATTATGGAATTTTAACAAAATTTTCGGTACTTAAGAAGCAAAAAAGTTGTTATTTTTTTGCACCTGCCGCGCTTGAGTCTTAATTCGTGCGCGGTCACCGCTATAAAGTGGCCTTGTGCCGTATTCTGGCTTGATGGGAAGTCAGTTAAATACCACCAACACTTGACTCTCTCCCTAAGTAGCCATAGGAATTATTCAATAAAAGCAAAAATATGAAAAAGGAAGTTTTTCTTTGTCTACAACGTTCCGGCCGTGTACCCTCCGGCCTTCTTCTGGTGTATTTACAGAAGAATTGGCAATGTCCATCGTCTATGGTGAAGTTACGTACAAATATGAAGAATTGTTCCTGTTATTGATTAGCCAACTGACTTCCGGTTTTGTTTTCACATGACAAATCAGTAACAGGAAAAAAGTCTTCATATTTGTATGGATTTTCACAATAGTCGGTTGACAACGCCTATTCTACATTAAATAAACCAGAAGGCCCGGAGGTTTATGCAGACAAGAAAAAATAGTATATCTAGTATAAAATGAATTACAATAAACCTCATCGGATAAAATTCAGGCAAGAAAAAAAAAAATAGTTATCTCTCTGAATCGAAATTTACTAAGTTTAGCTTATCGTAGAGGGCAACATCAGAAGAACACACGGATATACACGTATATATATATATATATATATATATATATATATATATATATATATATATATATATATATAACAGCTCTATCATTGATATTGAGCACTATTTAATCATACCGCAAAATTTGGTACTCCTGTGACTCACCAAGAGAGTCAGTGATAACCATAAACTATTACAATTTATATATACACGAGCGTCGTTGAAAAAGTTATGTCTCACCCAGATTTTAGATTTGTCACACCTCTCATCTTTGCATGGGCCTCACCTGCACAGAAATTAAGAGAGAAATCTAAATTAGTTTTTATGTTCAGCTACTGGTCTTCTTTCTGAGTGAAACTCAGAACTCTTTTGAATAACACTTGTGTAAATATATATATATATATATATATATATGTATAAATGTAAAAAAATGTTCATTCTTTTGTTGGTCCAAAGAGAGGATAAAGAAAATATTTTGAAATGAATAGGTCCACTAAGAGATTTATATCCTTTTATGAATTATTTATTTAGTTCTTACGCAGCGTTTCCAGCCTATGGCTTTCTTCAGAGACTTTTAAATGTTTTTTCAGGTGTCGTGTTCGGTTTATATAGAGGTCACTGTTCCGATGTCTTTTTTTTCTTTTAATTTCGTGATATATTCCTTGTGGGGGTTGGCTCTTTCTCTCTCTTCTTTTTCCTCACTTTCTAAGAGTGTGTTTCCTGTCCTCTCTTGTGGGTGCATTTTTTATTACTGCAATTAATCTTTGATATTTGATATGCTATAAATTTTTTTTATTGTTTTACCCTGGGTCGTTTGTATGTTTGTGTGTGCGTGAGTGTATCTGTGTGTGTGTATAGTTGATATGTTATTGAGTTTATTGGTGTTATTTTGTGTTAAAGTGATTTAGAACTCAACTAAAAGCTGTATATATATATATATGTATATATTGAGAGAGAGAGAGACAGACAGACAGACAGACAGACAGACAGACAGACAGAAGAATACTTGGCCAGTAGTTTTCATTGAAGCAAATTTGGTCAAAACGAACAGTCAAGTAATGTGCGTGTTTATGAGTGTTTTGTGTGTGTCTGTTTGAATGAGTGTGTGTGTGTGTGCATTTGCGTGTACGAAAGTATGTGCGCGTGTGCATATATTGTTTTGTGCATCTTTACCTTATCTTCAAGTGCCATACAGCAGTTCTTCTGAGACTCTGTAAAATATTGCCAGTCACTTGAGGATCGCATAAGTTGAACCACACCAGCCGGAATGTCCATAAATGCATTTTCTGTTTCCACTGATCCAGCCTCTAAAAGTAAAACTTTGTTGTTTTCGTTCTCCGATAGACGAGCAGCAAGAACACAACCAGCAGATCCACCACCAACTTAAAAAAAAGAAAAGAAACATATCGACGAATGAGTAACACACAGAAATAAATCGAATTATCATAAAATTAACATGTTGGACTGCAAGGACGTATTATGTATTTCCCAATCCCTTCGCATGGGAAAGATGAGACACAAGTTCAAGTTCTAAGCGGATTTTAATAGGTTTGAGTTCAGAGTTTTTCTTTGCTTAACCAATGCTAAAGAACCCAGTCTGCTTTACTGTTTACTCATAGATGAATGGAGAATAATTGGATTCATACCTTTCCTAAGGGTATTAGTACAATGTGAAATGCAATAAACCTCGTTCAGGATTTGAACTCGTGTCACCGTGTCCATTTCCTACGACAGTAACCATTTCATTACGGGCACCTCCAATCTAATGCATAGTAGTCCCCGTGGTGTAATGGCTAACGTGCCGGACTGCGACATCGTAGCAAGCGAGTTCGAACTCAAGTTGTACTATTACATTTACTTTCAAATGAATAGACAAGGCATGAACTCCTTTATCCCTAGCTATGAGTTAAATGGTACCATTACTGGCGTTGGTATTAATTAACACGGTTGGGCAACATATGACCTCTCTTATTCCTTCCCGCCTCTGCTGTGGGTTAAATAGCGCCACTGCTGTTTTTCTACAAAGATGGCTTTGGCATTAAATAACCCACTAAAGTTGATATGCCATTAAACAAAAAAACTGAAACAAAAATGTTGTATCGTGGTAAGGAAAAGATAGAGTTAATTATTTATTTACTCAAGTGGTACAGTCCGACTAGTTTTATAAGCCTCACGCTGTTGGTGTTACTACTGACCGACGTCCTTCAGAGCTATCTCTCTCTGCTTCTGCTTCTGCTTCTTCGTGCTTAAGAGACACAACGTCTTTTATATTCCTGCGATACCGAAAGTCACGTGGTACGAGCCATTATACAACAAAATTTTAACTGGAACTACGTGGTGCATTCAATAAGGTTCCAGACTTTTTGTACAGGAATTTAAAATTGTCGTAGACTCTGGAAAATTCACCATGTTATTGCTATGCATCTTATGATAAAACTGACCAATTTTTATGATTTCAGCTTCAAATGAACAGCTACAGCAGCAATTGGAATACACCCTACCAGAGCCTGATGAATTTCAAAAATGCAATCTGGACGTGAGGACACTTTAAAAGAAAGATATACAATAAAATCCTGTTTTAAGCTTGGAAAAAATGCCACAGAAACGTATGGAATACTTCAGACTGCTTTTCGACCATCTTGCATGAATCGAGCATCAGTTTTTGAGTGGCATAAGAGATTCAAGGACGCCAGAGAGTCTGTGAGGGATGATGAGAGGTGTGGGAGGAGTAAGGAAGTCAATAATCCAGAGTTGATTGGCCAAAGGGTTAGGGTTAGGGTTACTATGTTGAGGTTTTAAGGGAGTTCGGGAAGAGATTCCGTCGGAAGAGGCGAGCACTCTTCAAATCGGGTCAGTGGCATTTCCAGCAGGACAATGTGCCAGTCCGCAACTCCATCCTTGTCACAGACTATTTGAGCAAGATGGGCATCAAGACAGTTCTTCACCGTCCCTATAGTCGAGACCTTGCTCCCTGTGACTTTTGGTTATTCCCTAAGCTCACAGGCTGTCGTTATGAGACAATTGAGGAGATGAAAGAGGCTGTGACGAAGGTCATTGACACGCTCACACAAGAGCACTTCCATGGGACCTTCCAGAAGTTGTTGGAACGGTAGAACAAGTGCATTGCAGCCGGAGGAGATTACTTCGAAGGGGACTAGAGTTTCATGTGTGTACTATCAATAAAAGTGCCCATACGAAAAAAGTCTGGAAACTTATTTAAAGATCCCCGTAAGTCTGGACTTGATTAACTGTTAGCTATACTACTATGCAAAGATTTGTGCATCAGTTTGTCTATTTGTGTATGTGTGTGTGTGTCCATTCGAGGATTCCGGCCAAATGTAACAGGGAAAAAAATGGTATTTTGTATGCATTTATCCATTCCTTCTGCCAAGGGTAGGATGTGACACAAGGTCAGTTTTTCTACGGGACCACAACTGGTTTTGATTCAGAGTTTTCCTTCTCCTAAAACATTTGACATACCAAGGCTAAAGAGGTTACAAGCCGAAGAAAGTTTGCGTTTTGGTGTTTAGAAGTTGGGTTTCTAGAATACTTCAGAGCGGACCTCTTATTGTTGGTTATAAAGTAAGTTAAAAGCCTCTAATAGGGGGATTGATGGAAACTTTTACATGATGCAAAGACTTTCCGATTATCTATGAGGGACGGCTTGGAAACTAACTGAGATGGCAGGACCGATTTATTAAAGCATTAATAAACATGGAAACCAAACAGTAAATGTGTCTTCGTCCACTTCTTTTGTCACCAGGATCAAGAGAACATTTTTGAGACCCCATCTTTCGAGTGTACTTGTATCGTGCCAACTGTATTTTTCGGAGCAATAAATATAAGGCTTTACATACCGAGCTTTCCTCATATATATATATATATATATATATATATATATATATAAGTATTTATCTGTATGGGAGTGTTTGTGTACATGTTTGTGTATGTCGACGGATAGCAAGAAAAAGTCTGGGAACTCCAGGCAATAAGCATGACTTAATGATGATGATGATGATGATGATATAAACAAATATGCATATACAAATATATATATATATAAATATGTATATATATATATATATATATAAACGGACAGATATTCACATACATACAAAGACCAGTTGACTGAGGCTATCCCTGCAGAGGGTAAGACCACCCCTAACGTATGTCCTTAATAAGACACTAAACCATCAGATATTGAGGATTAATTCCTGGCGCTGTGAGGAATGTGGAGTACCTTTTTATTTCCGTTACAACCAGGTCTACTCCTCCCACACAATGGTAATTTACATTTGTTATGTATTTGTGCTGTTATTGATTCACTAAATTTTAAAACAAATAGTAGTCCATAACGATCTATTTCATATGTTATTCATAAGTTAAATTCGTGCGCGTATTCTACTTGTATACTGTGAAATTTACAACATTAGAAGTTTTATATATATATATATATGTATATATATAAAGTTTTATATATATATATATATATATAAAAGTTTTATATATATATATATATATATATATATATATATATATATATAAAAGTTATATATATATATATATATAAATTATATATATATATATACATATAAAGTTTTATATATATATATATATATAAGTTTTATATATATATATATATAAGTTATATATATATATATATATATATAAGTTTATATTTATATATATATATATAAGTTTTATATATATATATATATATATATAATTCGGGAAAACTTATATTTTCTATATAAATTTGCCCGAATTATTTGTGATCTGCATTGTTTCCTTTGTAGATTGACATCCTGTTAAAAAAAAAAAATTGTAATTTGGTTCTTGAGTTTTAAAAACCCGGAAGTATAAGTTCCATTCTCGTGTAATGAAAACGGAAGTACCGGTTCCACCGTTGTTTTTGTCAATAAAAAAGAGGCAAACTCTCCCCCCCTCTCTCTCTGTCTCTGTCTCTCTGGAGCAAACATATGACTGGAGTCTTGTTTTGAATTCCTTGCAGTTAACTTTCCCTAACAATTGTGACCAAACAATCAAGAAAGAACATGCTAATAAAAATTGATCACATTATTTAAAAGAAAAGAAAAAAAAAGCTCTTACCGATTACGTAGTCATAAACTGGATCTGCTTTGCTAACCAAAGCTGGGGGTGAGGGTCCGACAATCAGCATGTAGTAGACACCTAGTCCCACGAAGATGGCCGCTAAAAGAGTGGACAAATGTCCTGTCATCTTAGAAAAAATCAGCGAGACTGAAATATAAAAAAAGGAGGAATTTAAAATTGGAAAATAATAAACAATAATAAAAAAGCGGAAAAAAATTTGTGAAGTAAAACATTTGGGAGGTGTTCCTGGTGTACCGGTTATCTTGATAGAAAATGGCCTGGGCAACCTGGGATCAAATCCTGGACAAGGCTATTAGCATTTCACATAATACTAATATTCCTGGGAAAGGTATGACTCTTACGATTCTCCCTTCAGCTATGAGTAAATAGTAGGGCATACTGAACTTTTTAATTTTGATATGGCAACCAGTCTAGGAGAAGGAAAACTCTGGACTGAAACCTGTTGAACTTCGCCTAAAAATGGACCTATTCTACTCCTCCAGGAATTAACAATATGCAAATAGCTCAAGACTTTCTAAATACATCTGGGATTATAAAGAAAAGCGTGGGAAAGAACCAAAAGTTAAGTGGTCTATCCGAAAAAACCCATAAGGTTCTAATGAGGGTTCGAAAAATTGTAATGCGTGCTTGGAAGAAGAAAATATTATATATATAAATTTTCTGAATAATTTGCAAAATAAACCATGGAAGTTGTTAGCTAAGTGTCACCATGAAAATACATATCTACTTTGCAATTTGGCGCCTGATTGAGTCACTTGACTTAATATGTCAACCACGCAATAGTCACGTAACACGAAAAAAGAGTATATATTTGTTCTGTTGAATCTAACAAAATCAGAGGTGTTAAATTCTAGTTCACCTGAGGATCGACAACATGAAACTCAGAGTCGTGAATTCATACCCTGCGATTTTATCTTAACAGTATATATATATATATATATATATATTTGTGTGTGTGTGTGTGACTAACGAGCAAAAAGTGGCACATCATAACGAGATTTTTTTTAGACTAATATGCATAAAGAGCTCAGATTTAGCGAATCAAGCAATTCCTCTTCCAATTTGAAACTGAATGGTAATTTTGAGACCTGCATTTACGTTGAATGTAATTGTTTTAATCCTTCAAATTCTTTATATAAAAGGCGATAACTTTGAAATGCTAATTTGAATCATTTAGTCCTTCGTAAATAGAAGCATCAGTATCACCATAGACTTCCCCACCTCCGCAAACGAAAAAAAAAAAAAAAGAAAAAAAAAGAAACAACAAAAACAAAACAACCCCCCCCCCCAAAAGAAAAACAACAACAAAAAACCACGGAATGCCATCGCAAAAAAATTGTTTCATTGACAGTTGATTGATTGATTAATCCGAATCGATTGCTTTCATTGTGCGTCAATTTGTAATTTTTTGTTAAGGGTTTTTTTGCACACCGTAATATGATATCAATTATTCCTTTCTCATACAAATAATTGGCCCACAGTTGTAAAGTTTCAAGTATTCCAATTTAATACTAATAATTATTTGGTTTCAAGTAACTGTTTCTATTTAATAACAATCATTTGTCATACATAGTTATATGGTTTTAAGTAACTAATTATGTTCTTAAGTCAACAAATATGACTTTAAATAATTATTCTTAATACAAATACTTTACAGTTATATGGTATCAAGTATTCCTATCGAATGCAAATAATTCTAAAATTGGTCTATTCGACCCACAGATGAGACCCTTATTGGTACAACCATTCCAGGTCAGAGTGGGTCTGGAAGTAAAAGCAATCCCCAGATCCTTAGAAACCCAGTTGGCTAGGGCTGTTGAATACACTGATCGCATACCTGCAGAGGGGTAAAACCTCCCTTACAATTAGTGTCCTGGATATGACTCTAAACAGCATTGCCCAATCGGCAGGGGCTGTAGTATACACCGACTGCATCTCCGCTGAGGGGTAAGACACCTCCAACGAGTGTCCTAGATATGACACTAAACAATCTGATTGTGAGCATCCAGTAATGCTGGAGCATTGGGGAATGCAGAGTACCCCTTCATTGCCATCGCTCCCAGGTCCCCATGGACCGGAGAGGTAGCACCTGATAGGGTCCTATCAATGGATCGAATAGAACTAAACTGTGTACTTATGCTAAACTGAATTGATTGAAATAGAACTGTTTTTGACAGTGAAACTTTACTGGTGCTAAACTGAATTGTTTGAAATAGTATTGTTTGACTAAACTGAATTACTTGAAATAGAAATGTTTTTGACAATTAAACTGTGTACTTATGCTCAGCTGAATTGCTTGAAATAGTACTGTTTATTTGCATAAAAATGGATTAGGCGTTAAATAACCAACAAAAATTGATATGCTATAAAACACTAACAAATAAACAAATCTAAACTGTATCTGATGGTGAGGCTCTGATCCTGGAACTTCTGGGAATGTGGAATGCTCATTTAACTGTGTGCAAACGAATAAAAAATGTTGAATAGAATTATTAGTGTTAGATAGCAATACTTGAAACAATTTAATGTCCTGTGTATGATATTAACTACATTTGATAGTGAAGCCCCAATCTTTAAGTTTGGGAAATGTGGAGTGCCCTTTTTATATCATTATTCTTCGGTCGGGAGTGGTAGTACCTGTTAGGGTCCATTTATTGGTCAAATAGAACTGTTCAACCTTTTACTAGAGATTATAATCAACATTAAATGGAATTATTAGTGTTAGATTGTAACACTTGAAACCTTTGAACTGTATGCAAGCAAATGATTAAAATTAAATAGAATCATTTGTGTTGGACAGCACTGATTGAAATCAGTAAATGTGTGCAAACAAACGAGCGCTAGCTCGTTTAAAAACGTTACCTACAAACTATTCGGTTCTAAATCATATGTTGTATATTGACCTCCGACCCGGCCAAACATGCCATTCTAAAGACGGTGGAAGTGCATATTCCATTGGCGTGGGCGAGCTTGGCTGACAATATGGGACAGGGTTAAAATCCCACGGTACAGTCACAGACTGATGTACCGGAAGAGAGTGACCTGTGAACTGCATGACAGTTATTTCCGCTCGATGACGATCAAACATGCCATTCCAAAGACGGCGGAAGTGAATATTCCGATGGCCAGTTATAGGGAGGTATTGAGTGGGCGTGCACTGTTATATAACTGAGTGCACAGGAAATTCAATCAGTTTTGGAGACCAGACCAGTTGGTGACAAGATGCGGTAGAGAAAGCCAGCACCCAGCAGAGAGCTGGGCCCCCGGGCCTTCGGTTGAGCAGCCTAGGAGAACAGGAAAGAAACGCTGATGGCCATAAGAGTGGAGGTCAATATGTTGCAGTTCTGTTCGGTCTTCAACTCCCTCTCACACACAACCCTTTCAAATAAAGTGAGAGGTATATTTTTCTAAGAACTGTGTCGCTCGTCTTTATTGTGTCGTCGTTATGATTTCGCATGCATGTGTTTGTATGGTTGGTTGTGACTATACAACACACACACACACACACACACACACACACACACACACACACACATATATATATATATCACAACAATATATGGTTGTCACAATCTCACTTTGTGGTTTTGTGGCAGACCAAATGTTGTGTAATTTGGAGAGTGCTCAATATCTGTGATAGAGTTATTATATAATATATTAATTGATAATTATTATTTCACATTGCAATAGCCCTCTAAATTAATACAATAAAATTAAATAAAATAATTTGTGCAATGCTTCAAGCAAACTACAAAAATATATATTAATTTTTGTATATATTTGATATCATGGATGCTTCTTTGGTTTTATGCCGTCTTTATACGACTATCATCAAGCTGAAAAAGAATCGTGATGATTGTCGTATAAAGACGGCATGAAATCGGTTGTCGCAGAGAAGCATCCAATATATTAAATATTTATAAAAACTAATATATATTATATTATATTATATTTAAACAGGATTTGGCATTAAATAACCCACAAGAGTTGATATGCCATTAATCAAATAACCTAACCGAATAACCCCAGACGGGTTGACATGTCATTTGAATAAATTAATTGATCAGTCGATAGATCTTCAGAACAGAAGCTTCATCAGTTCCAATTTAGTGTTTTATGCTCAGGGCACCCATTTTTTTGGTTGGGGGAGGTCTTAGACTGCTGCAAGGAATACACTCAATATATTCTATGGACCACCGACTGAATGGATTAAGTATAGAATTTTCATACTAATTTTTGTCACTAGGTGTAATACATTTTTACTCAGAATAAAATGTTCCATAAGATAACGTAGGTTTTGTTCAAATTGGTTGAGTTTTACAAAAGTTATTGCAAAATTAAATTGTCTTTGTGCAAAAAACCGACCCAGTAATAAGAGTAACACGCTATCACAGGTTCTTCATTGTGTATTGAAAGCCATTTAAATTCAAATGTGTCTTATCTTTCTTTACCTATTAATGCAACTTAATCTATTCATAACTTTCTCTACGCGTCTATATTTATTCATAACATTATCTACATTTTTCTATAGAAAATATCTGAACATTCAAATTTTATCCATTATATTATGAAAATATTGACTCGTAAAGTTACCACTATAATGGTTCGTATACTTTGATAGAGCCTATTCAGAATCTCTGTATAAATATTTTTGCTAGATTACAGTTGTTCCCGGTGAACGTCTAGTTTAATAATATAGGATTATGCATTTCTGTTGTGATCGTTTTACCCCTCTGCAGGTATGCGATCAGTGTATTCAACAGCCCTAGCCAACTGGGTTTCTAAGGATCTGGGGATTGCTTTTATTTTTATATAAGAAACGAATGAAAGACAGATATACAAGTTGATAGATAAGAAGGCGCTTGCAGTGTAATGGTTATCGTCGTAGGATTTGGACACTGCAACCCGAGTTCGAATCCTACACAAGACTGTTTGTATTTCACATAGCTTTAATCCCCTCGAGGAAAGTATGACTAACTATCCTTCTCTCCAGCTAGGGATAAGTAGTTGGGTAGATTTGGCCCTTTACCCTTGGTAAGTATTGTGATGCTGACCAAAGAAAGACACGGGGAACACAAAAGGTTTGATCGAAAAAAAAAATATTTAAGTAACAGAAACAAGATACAAGTGAACCTGGTTAAAAATTATTTAGTGGGTAGAAAGCTGAGAGTCCAGTGTGGTAGTGACTAACCGTCCACTACGCAAATGGTATCACACGTGATTGTGTCACGCTGATTGGTGCACTCCCTGACGCTCTCGTTGACGTGTATTTTTGGAGGCGGGCGAGTTCATTATATCGAGAGTACAACAGTAAGGCAACCGATGTAGGAGAAGGAAAACTCTGAATTGAAATCTGTTAAACTACGCTAAAAAATGAACCATATGTCACTTGCTGCTTGTGGTGGAAGGGTTGGATTTATACATAGGCAGCCAAATGAAAGTGCTTGTAATGCGATATAATGTTTACCGTCGTAGGAAATGGACACGGCGAAGCGAGTTTAAATCCTGTGTGAGGCTGCTTGCGTTTCATATAGCACTAATACCCTTGGAAAAGGCATAAATCTACTTATTTTCCCTCCAGCTATGGATAAATTATCGGGCAGAGTGGGCTTTTTAACCTTGGTATTGTAACCGGCTTAGGAGAAGGAAAACTCTGAATTGAAACCTGTTAAACTAAATAAGATAAAATTGAACTTTGTATCGCATCCTACTCGTGGCGGAGGGGTTGGGTAAATACAATTGGATGACCAAAATGTATTTGATTACAATTAATAGCATGCTGAAAGATAACACGCTTACAGTCTACAAAATAAATCGGAAATACAAATATGTGCCATGTTTTAACAAAACGCCTGAAAAAAAAAAAGAAGCTTTGTGTGAACTACACAAGAATGCTGCGTGCTGTTTTGAACAAATCCTGGAAGCAGCACCCCATATAGCAACAATTGCACAGCCACTTACTTCCCATCTCACAAACCATCAAAGTAAGACGAGCAAGACATGCTGGGCACGGCTGGTGAAGATTAGATGAACTCATAATTGAACTACTACGCATGGACTTAACAGTGTAGGCTGACCAGCAAAAACTTATATTTTATTAGCTCTTTGCGGACACTGGATGCCGTTTAGAAGACCTACCAAGAATGGTGGTCCATTGGGATGGATGACGAACGAGAGTCATGTGTGGCTGATGAAGATAATGAAGTTATTCAAGAGTGAAACTAACGGTTGGCGAGGCATAGAATGTACTGACTGTATATCTTAGAGAGGGGTAAGACCATCACCCTTCCCCCCAAAAGGGGCTCAGTGTATGACGCTAAACTACCACGGGTAATTCTGGAGTCCTAGTAGCGTCTCCATGGACGGCTATCGATAAGCTATCGATCATATGGAAATCAAACCTGACAGATAAAATGAAACGCAGTTTCTTCCAAGCAGCGGTCGTGTCGATACTACTGAATGGATGCACCACTTGGACGCTAACAAAACGGCTGGAGAAGAAGCTAGACGGCAATTACACAAGAATGTTGCGAGCAATATTGAATAAGTCCTGGCGGCAACACCCCACAAAGAACCAACTATACGGCCACCTGCCTCCCATCACAAAAACTATACAAGTTAGACGAACCAGACACGCAGGACACTGCTGGAGAAGCAGAGACGAGCTCATAAGTGATGTACTCCTATGGACCCCCATATATGGCCGAGCAAAAGCAGGACGACCAGCTCGAACATACATACGGCAGCTATGTGAGGATACGGGATGTAGCCCTGAAGACCTGCCTGAGGCGATGAACGATAGGGAAAAGTGGCAAGAGAGGGTCAGGGATATCTGTGCTAGCGGCACGACATGATGATGATGATGATGATGATGAGTAGCGTCTCCAGGTGTCTCATTATCAGCTCGTGGGCCAAAAAACTATAGCTGTTGAGAAGGAATTGAGTCTGCTTGAATTAAGCAAAACAAAATCTGTAATCGTCGTGCAACACTATTTTAGAACAGATTTTTGGAAATTACCGGTGATAAGACAATTCATTTATATTGTTGCAAGAAACAAGATGCTTGCGCAAAGTTAAAACCTCTGGGCCGCCATGTTGGTAACATTTAGAAGACGCTGATCGTATTCTCAACAAAGGAGTAAGACTCCCCACTAAAGAAGAGGTTTCCTGGGTTTTCTACTAAACTGTATCTGATGGTGAGGCTCCAATTCTGGAGATCTGGATAGTGTGGAGTACCACTTCCTTGCCATTAGTCACAGGTCCACTCTGAACCAGAATAGTAATACCTTTTAGCGCAAATAGATCTGTTTGCATGTTATTAGTATTGGATAGGAATGCTTGAAATTATGTAGCTATCTACAAATTATTTGTATTAGATAAAAATACTTAATACCATATAACAGATAATTATCATAGACTAATAAAAAAATAAGGATAAAAAGATAGTTTTGATGAAAATATAGATGTTTAATATTACAGTTTGTGGAAATATACGACCAAGGTCTGCACTCGCGGAATGTCAATCTTCGGTCGCATAATCGTCTGACCCCTCTTTGTGTTTGTTTTCTCTGCAAATTAAAATACACATCCGGGACAGTTCCAAAAAGAAGAAACAAGGCGAAAACGCAAAAGGTTGAATAAATGTTTTGGCAGAGGAAAAGCTCGTGTGATCCCCCCTTTTCTTTTAACGAAATCCCTTAACTAAAATAAAAAAGAAAAAAAAAATTCTCAGTCTATCAGCATACCGGTCAATCTCTGTCCTCTATTCTCTGGTCTCGTCCCCATGTCTTCTGTATCAGTATTTTTCTCAGCCCATCTCTGTATCTGTAACCCCAGCTATCTGTCCTCTGGTCGTGTTCTGTCTTCGTTCAGAAGCAGACAAACTTCTGACTGTTCTGTTCGAGTCTCTTCTCTGATTGAACTCTCTGCATTTCCTCTTGCTCACTTCCGGTGGCTGACTCCCTCTTTTTCTCTGTCCTCTTGTGGACCCCTGGGTCTCTCTTACCCCTTCTGACCCTGTTCTTCATTACCCATCTCTTCTGTATCTGTGTTTTATACTAGCAGCACTAGTATCTCGACGCCTACATGGACACACACACACACACACACACACACACACACACACACACACACACACACACACACACACACACACGTACATATATATACCTATGATCAACCTACAGCCATACATACACCTACACGCACATAATACAAAAATACTTCCTCTCACATAGAGTTAAGCTCGTATATAGTGTCACAAATTAAACACGTACAAATGAATCGAATTTTAGCTTTGAATAAACCATAAGGGGTTTAATATGTTGTTAAACAAAAAACCAAATCAAACCTTACCTAAGGTTCGTCAGTAATAAGATACTGGTTGCAAGACAGAATTTTAACTTCTAAGTACTCAGAGGCTACAATTTTCCATGGTTATCCAAAACTTGATTGGTTGATTTTTATGGCATTTCAATGCATCTGGGGTTATTTCATGTCTAGTAGTAAGTGAATTGCGTTCATTGTACATTCATAGTTACACTTTTTGTATAGTGGTTTCTAAAAGAGGTTTTGCCACACAGTTATGCGGTATCAAGTATTCCTAGCCTAGTCGGTTAGGGGAATAGAATACACTGACTGTATCTCTGCAGAGGGGTAAGACCACTGCCACCAACGGGTGTGCCGGATATTACATTAAACAATCTGATGATGAAGCTCTAGTAATGCTGGAGCTTTGGGGAATGCAGATTGTCCTTTCATTGCCATCGCTCCCTGGTCCACTGTGACCCGGAGTGGTAGCAACTGAGAGAGTCCTATCTATTGGTCAAATAGAACTGTTTGACATTTAAACTGAGTGCGAACAAATGACTTATGCTAAACTGAATTGTTTGAAATAGAACTGTTTATTCATTTAAGTGCGTGGCAATAAATAACTGTTTAATTGAATTATTTGTAATAAATAGCAACACTTGGAATCATTTAAGTTTGCTGACTTATGTTTACAAATCATATAGATCTAAAATATATGTATAAACCAGATTTGGCATTAAATAACCAACAATTGTTGATATGCCATAAAACCCAACCAAACCAAATCATATATATCTAATATATATGTATAAACAGGATTTGGCATTAAATAACCGACAATGGTTGATATGTCATAAAACCAAACCAATCAATTATTCCTATCTATAACAAATAACCTGCAAACAGTTATTTGATATTATGTATTCCTATCTGATACAAAAATCTTGCACATAGTTTTTCGATATTAAGTATTCTTATGTAATAAAAAAATCTTGCATACAGTCATATGATATCGCTGGTGTGAAAAACTCTCAAAGGAGTAAAATAATAATAACAATCTTTCGTTTAAACAGTAATATGGTTTCAAGTATTCCTACCTAACACTAATAACTATATGGTTCCAAGTAACGATTTCTCTTTAATAGAGCAGTTTCCATGGCGTAGTGGCTTACGTACTGGACAGCGACATTGTAGTGAGCGATTTCGAACTTCAGTCGTGTTATTACGTTCACTTTTGGAAAGGTATGGACACTCTTATCCTTCTAGTTATGGGTTAAATAGTACCACTGCAGTAGTGGTACTGTTCTTCCAGTTACTAGAAGAACAGTAGTGATACTATTCTATTAGTTACTAGAAGAACAGTAGTGATACTGTTCTATTAGAATCTAGTAGAATAGTTTTGGCATAAAATAATTTACAAAGATTGACATGTCATTAAACAAAACTGAAACCAAACCTATTTAGTAATACTCTGCACAGTTATATGGTTTCAAGTAACTAATAATAAACTCTAGTAAACAATTATAGCTTCAAGTAACTGTTCTTAAAAGAAATAATTTGTACACAGTTATATTGTATTTAGTATTTTTTATCGAATATGAATAATTTTCACACAGATCCATTTGACCCGTAAATGAAGCCTTGACAGATCTATTTGACATGTAGATGGGGCCCTAACAGATCTATTTGACCTGTAGATGGGACGCTAACAGATCCATTTGACCTGTAGATGAGGCCCTGACAGATCTATTTGATATGTAGATGGGGCCCGAACAGATCTATTTGACCCGTAGATGGGATGCTAACAGATCCATTTGACCTGTAGATGAGGCCCTGACAGATCTATTTGACCTGCAGATGGGGACCTAACAGATCTATTTGACCCGTAGATGGCGCCCTAACAGATCTATTTGACCCGTAGATGGGGCCCTAACAGATCTATTTGATCCGTAGATGAGACCCTAACAGATCTATTTAACCAATAGATGGGACCCAAATAACTACTACCTGTCCGGGCCATAGTAAACGTTTGAGAAATATCAATAAAGGGATTATTCTGCACTCCACAAATCTCCAAATTTAGTTTAATGTCAAACTTCGTATACCACTTTTAGAAGGATTCTTACCCCTCTGTAAGTGGGGGGGGGGCACATTCTGTGTATTTGAAGCCCAACAAAAGGTCTCCAAACCTGCGCAACTGTTGTTCTTTCCGTGCTTTTAAGAAACGAAAACCCATACAAAGATATTGCGGCAATAACAACAATATTGATGTTGATTCACACACACACACACACACACACACACACACACACACACACACACACACACACACACACACACACACACACACATTAAAAGGAATTTTGTGCTAGTATTTGTACTGGTCTACCTAATAATATATATGGATATTTTCTTATTAATTCAGTCTTTTTTTATATACACATATCTTTACGACTATCAGTAACCGTATGGGCTACTTATTCCGTTTTCTTTCTTACTATCTATCAAAAACAACAACAACAATCAAACCCCCAAAACAACACTGCACATTATTCTTTGGCTAGAAAAAAGGTTTTTCAAAGTCACGTAAGCAGTTTTCTTTTTTGGTTCACAGTACTTTCACCTCTAACACTTTTCAAAAACCCAGCAGACGAAATCGCGAGTGAAACCCGTCGCCTGAATAAGGTAGAAAGGAGAGGAAGGGACGGTAGAGCGCGTGATACAGCATGGAAAATAAAATCGAGGAGGCAAGTTCAAATCCCGACTGAGAGTGTTTATGTTCACTTTACATATTGGATACGTTTTGTTTTGTTTAATTGCATATCAACCTTCTTGGGTTATTTGGTACCAGAGACATCCTTATTGAACAACTGTAGTAATACTATTTAACCGATAACTGGGAGGATAAGGGGGTTCATAACTTTCCTCAGGGTATTAGTCGGAAAGTAAACGTGATAACCCAACTAGAGTTTGAAATAGCTTACAGCAATGTTGCAGTCTGGCACGTTAGCAGCTACACCACGGGACTCAACTCCCCGATACTTATCTAATACAAATGATCTACAAACAGATCAATTTGAACCGGAGATGAGATTCTAGCAATGACTACAACTCCAGGTCAGAGTAGGCCTGGGAATAATGGCAATAAAGGTTGGTTGGTTTGTTGCTTTGTTTTATTGCAGAGTTTTCCTTCTCTTAGACTAGTTGCCTCAACAAGGCTGAAGAACCTAGTCTGCCGTACTATTTTACCCATAGCTGGAGGGAGAATAATTGGATTCATACCCTTTTTGGGATATTTAATGGCGAATCAAGAAATTTTGATAAAAACATTGTTTTAGTTTGGTTTGGTTCTATGGCATATCAACCAATGTAGGTTATTTAATGTTATATCCATTTTATACGTATAAACAGTTCTATTTCAAACAATTCAGTTTAGCATACAAAAACAGTTTCATTTCAAACAATTTAGTTTAGTATAAGTACGCACTTTAAATGTCAAAACGGTTCTATTTCAAACAATTCAGTTTTGCATAAGCACACAGTTTTGTTCTGTTTGACCGATAGGACCCTATCAGGTGCTACAAGTTCGGATCAGAGTGGACCTGGGAGCGATGGCAATGAAGGGGTACTCTGCATTTCCAAAAGCTGCTGTATTACTGGATCCTCACCATGAGATTGTTTAGTGTCATATCCAGGACACTCGTTGAGGGAGTGTTACCCCTCTGCAGAGATGCAGTCGATGTATTCTACAGTCCCAACCGACTGGGTCAGGCATTAAAGGAATTGTCTCCAGAATTAGACCCTACCCATCCCATGCAGTTTAGTGTCATATCCAAGGTACATTTTTTTTCATGGGGTGAAGTCTTAACTTTCTGCTGAGGATCAGTCAGCATATTTTATCAGGGCCTCAAGAGAGCCTGCCCTGCTGTTTTACCCTTAGCATTGAATGGGGAAGAAGAGATCGATTCATGTTTTATTTACCAAGGACATTTATGCAAAGTAGACAATAGTATCAGCCGAAAACTGAACTCAGCTAACCGATTCAATTTCCTTGTCGACAACCATTAGGCCATCCAAAGCTTTTAAATGAAAGAAATGATAGTAGAAAAAAATAATGATTGAATATAATGGCCTGAAGAGATAAGCTTTGAATAATTATTCGGAACAGCTGATTCCTCTGAATTGGTTTAGAAAAGGAGTTGTTCATTTTGAAATTCAATCAGCCTGATAGTTAGTCACGCAATCAATCTCTCTGTCCGTTTTTGCCTCGATCGTTGTTTATACCTGTAGGAATATTTGCTTAATTATCTCGGTCTTTTCTCTTTGCCTCTTTTTCCTCTGTAATTTTTGTCTAATTATCTGAATGTCTGTCTTTCTGTTTATCCTTTATCCCATGTCTTATAATTGCCTTTATTTGGGTAATTGCCTCTGCCTCTCTTCCTCAATATATATATATATATATATATATATATATATATATATATATATAGTAGCTAGAGTGTTTGCCAATAGTCCAGGGGACCTGGGTTCAATCCCAGGTCACGTCATACCAAAGACTTTTAAAATGGTACTTGATACCTCCTTGCTTAACACTCAGCAATATAAGGTACGTATCAAGGGTAAAATGGAGTTATTCAAGAAAAGGAGTTGCGCCCTCCCCTACATCTCGGTATTGTAGCTTTTGAAAAGGGAGCCTTCTGGTCACCCTCGACTACGGTCGCCAACTTATATATATATATATATATATACATGGTACTCTCAATTAATGTAAAAAGGTGACTTTTCAAAAGTAAGCAAAATTTAAAAAAAATCCTAATTTACGGATGAAAATATTGGCTCCGTTTTATGGCATATCAACCATTTTAAGTTATTTAATGCCAAATCCCTTTTTATACACATAGATTCAAACAGTACAGTTTAGTACCCGCACAGTTTTTGTTTACACACAGTTTAATGTAAAACAGTTACATTTCAAACAGTTCAGTTTAGCATAAGTAGTTTAGTTCTATTTGACTCATAGATAGGACCCTATTAGATGCTACCACTCGGGGCCTAAGGAGACCTGGGAGCGATGGCAACAAAGGGGTACTCAACTTTCCCCAAAGCTCCAGCAATACTAGAGCCTCACTACCAGATTGTTTAGTGTCATATACAGGACATTCGTTGGGAGAGTCTTAGCTCTCTGCAGAGATGCAGTCAGTGTATTCTACTGCTCTAGCCGACTAGGCTATCCTAGTCTACAGTAATAAAGCAAGATTATATATATACATATTTACCAACCCCTCCGCTCGGGCAGGATATGACACAAGGTCAATTTTTTAAGCGGAGTTTAACAGGTTTGAATTCAGAGTTTTCCTTCTCCTTGACTAGTTGCCTCACCAAGGCTGAAGAACCTAGTCTGCCGTACTTTTTTACCCATAGCTGGAGGGAGAATAATTGGATTCATACCTTTCCCAAGGGCATTGGTGCAATGTGAAATGCAATATCTATATCTCTCTCTATATATATAATGGAATTTTTAAAGTGTTTGGTTACCTTCTGAAAAGACACATTTTTGAATTCAGTTAGTGCACGTATTGTTCAAACATTTTAAATCGACAGTTTTCTATTGTATATTGGCTCTTATCAGGCAAGCAAGAACGATAGATGTTATTCATTTTCAGTCTTTTATTTTTAACTAAAAAATTATCGGCCTTATTTAAAACATTAAAGAACACTTATCAAAGAAAATTGTCTGGGATGTTATCTCTTTTTCTTAAAGGTAGCGGAACTGCAAATAAGAGAGGTTTTTGCTCAGCGTTATAATAACAGAGCAGATATAAACAAATAGATATAAGAATTATAACACGATAAGTCCGTTACTTAAGTTTCACGTGCTTTCCACAATAATCATACGGTCATGTAGTAAAAGTGACCACTCAAGCGTCTATATTGCGTAGAGGTTTGTCACGTGATATGGGGTTACCGTGTGAGATATACGCGAAACAATAACAAGATAAAGTGATAGAACCCGTGACATTCAACCGAGGTGAAAAAAGAAATTTTATTTTCTTGCAATCTAAAAGAGAGAAGAATCAATTAAGGGATTAAACTTTTGGTCGATGGCATAAAAGAAATTGCTTCATATGTCTACACTTAGATACTAATTCACACCTTTTGTGTTTAGCTAATTGTACTCAGCATATTTCGCGGGCAATCTAAAAATTGTCAAACACAAAATAAATTCATTTGCATTCTGAAACTAAGTATGATGTTAGTTTACGTACATAATAATAAAAAAAATGCCGGAAAGTTGTTGAAGCTAGTACCATTTAAAACTGCAATACTCTCAAACACAGACCATTCATTCGGCCTTGTGCCACATCTAAGCAAAACGCTAAGTAAGTTACTATCAAACACAGTCCATTCATTTGGCCTTGTGCCACATTTAAGCAAAACGTTTAGTAAATTACTATTAAACACAGACCACTCATTTGGCCTTGTGCCACATCTAAGCAAAACGCTAAGTAAGTTATTATCAAACATAGACCATTCATTTGGCCTTGTGCCACATCTAAGCAAAACGTTTAGTAAATTACTATCAAACACCGTTCAGGTTTTGTTCACTGTGTCTCCTTATTTGGTTAGATTGGTGCTGAAAAGTTGCGAAATCTAAAAAAGTTCGGCCTTAACGTTTACATTCATTTAGAAAAATAGATAAACAGATAGTCGAATTAATTGATTGGATGATTGGTTGGCTGTTTGGTTTTTATTTCATATCAACCTTTGTAGGTTATTTAACGCCAAATCCATTTTTATACAAATAATCTGTTCTATTTCAAACAAATCAGTTTTGCATGAGTATACAGTTTAATTCTCAAAAACATTTCTATTTCAAGCTATTCAGTTTAGTCAAACAGTACTAATTCAACCAATTCAGTTTAGTATAAGTATAGATTTTGTTTACACACAGTTAAATGTCAAAACAGTTCTATATTAAACAATTCAGTTTAGTGTAAGTTGAGTTTCAATGTCAGAAACCGTTCCATTACAAACAATTCAGTTTAGCATAAGTACAGGTTAACTGTCAAAAACATTTCTATTTCAAGCTATTCAGTTTATTCAAACAGTTCTAATTCAGTGTAGCATAAGTATGCAGTTTAGTTCGATTTAACCCAAAGATTGAGCCCTATCAGGTGCTACCATTCCGGGCCAGAGTGGACATTGGAGCAATGGCAATGAAAGGCAATGAAAGATTGTTTAGTGTCATATCCAAGACACTTGTTGGTGGGGGGAGGGTCTTACCCCTGTGCAGAGGTGCAGTCGGTGTATTCTACAGGAAAAAACTCGAATTAAACAAATATAGACGGAAAGAAGATGATCAACTCTGATAAAAACGGATAGATATATCAGGGAATGTTGATAATGCATAGATATAAATTAAATAATATAGACATAAAAATTTTATGTATATATATATACATATATATATATATATAGAGAGAGAGAGAGAGAGACAGACAAACAGACTAATGTAATATGGATCTTTTGCTAAATTTTAGAACGCCAGTTGTATCTCACATATTCGAAACGGCACTACCAGTGATGGTGGTCAAAGAACCGAAACGTTCAACGTTGGCAATTATTTCTACAAATAAAATCTTCCCCTGAAGACCTTGTATTTTTTTTATCTCTATACATTTTCATGCATATATATATATGATAAAAAAGTGGAAAAGTGGATAAATCAAACACTTGCAACGGGTTTAGTTGTAGTATTTCGTTCTTCATAAACGGAAGAACTACTTCCGCTTTCTACATTTTTATTGTCTTCTCAGCTTCACCGAAATCTACCATTTCTCTCTCTATATATACGGAAGTGGGCTGACAAGTTCATAGGCTGAAAATTTAATGGGATGACGTCACACCTGCTGTTGAGGACTTTTTTTATCAATGAGATTCAGGCACTGCAACAATAATGGAAGAAGTGTAAAAAATCAAAAGGAGACTATGTTGAAAAGTATTCCTCATTTGGTCACAATCAATGATAGTATCTTGGTCAAAACCTATAAACTTTTCAGTCGACCTGCGTATATCAATTAGAGATGTAATATGTATGCAAAGATAAGTAAAGTGTTCGCCAATGGTCCAGGAGACCGGAGTTCTATCCTAGGTCGAGTCATACCAAAGACTCAAAAAAAAGGTACTTGATGCCGCCTTGCTTAACACTCAGAATTATAAGACAAGGATCAAGGGTAAAGTGGAGCAATTCAAGGAATGGAGTAGCGCTCTCCCCTATGCCTCAGTGTTGTAGCTACTGAAAAGGGAGCCTACGGGTCACTCTCGACTAAGGTCGCCAACTTTACTACTTACTATGCGAGGTTGGGCTGAAAGACACAGAGACTGAAAAGTTTATATGATGACATCAAATCTGCTGTTGATGACCTTTTTGATCAATGTGTTCCAACCACTGCAAATCTAATGGAAAACTTCTGTGAACCGCAAAGAGGGACTATGTTGAAAAATAAACGAGATTTAGTCACATTTCATGAGAGGATGTTGGTAAGCCAATGGTCTTTTCAGCCGACTATCGTACATATAAATAAACTGAAAATCTTGACGTTGGTCATACGTACAACAGTAATCGGATGTGTAGAATTCTTGTTTGTTTTTGACAATGCACCTGCTCACACATTTCTCCTATTCGTGAATGTTTGGAGAATCGCAATTCAATTGTCGTACCCCAACCACTCAATTCACAGGATTTAGCACCTGGTAACTTTTTTGAAACCCATTTTAAATGCCGTCGATTTCAAGGCCACAGAAGAGATATGAAAATGCTAAACGAGACATGAACCTCATACCACAAAAAAAAAAAAAAAACAACAAAAAAAAACAAACAAAAAAAAAACAACAAAAAAAACAAAACAAAGCAAAAAAAAAAAGACCAAACAAACGACCCCCCCCAAAAAAACAATAAAAACAACAATAACAACAACAACCACAACAACAATAAAAGACCCCTGTCTTAAAAACACGCATACAATCACTTTTGTTGAATACATACTATTTTTTGAGTTTTGTTTTCAGCAGAATGTCTAATTAAATTATTTACCATGCTAAGATTATCTTGGCACAAGGACAGAAGCATTGAGCGCTTACTGAGAATCGAACTACCCACTAACGCTTTGTTTGATTGATTGATTTAAACGGTTTGTCAACTTGTTTGGGGTTATTCTATTGGTTTGGTTTGGTTTGGTTTTATGGCATATCAACCATTGAAGGTTATTTAATGCTAAATCTGGTTTATACAAATATACTAGATATATGCGATTGTAGCATATTCAAAATATACAAATATGTACAATATACGTAATGCATAAAATATTCACATGCATAGGAATCCCGAAACACTGACGACTTTCTTGGTTCAGGTACGAAACATTTATTACCTTCTTGACTTT
The DNA here is from genome assembly GCA_963585895.1 of Sepioteuthis lessoniana. Classification (NCBI taxonomy): domain Eukaryota; kingdom Metazoa; phylum Mollusca; class Cephalopoda; order Myopsida; family Loliginidae; genus Sepioteuthis; species Sepioteuthis lessoniana. The sequence continues at coordinate 37,185 of CAUZXS010000230.1, forward strand.
TAGGTTTTCAACACGAGGAGAGAGAGAGAGACACACAATTTTTACTATGCTGACTGTTCCATCTAAACCAACAACCCGCGGCGCATCTCGTAGACCCCAATTGGCCTGGCTTCGCCGAGCTCCGAAAATCAACTTGCCCTGTCTAAGTTTAAATCTCTACTAACTGCTTTTTTTTTTCAAAATACCCAAGAATCCCAGCCCATCGTTCCCGGGCATGACGTCATTCACATCCCCAGTCCATTTCCTATCCGGGGTTTTTATTATGACATCTGTGATTGTCACATCCTCCCCGCGCGAGCGTGAACACCTGCGCTCAATGTGTGCCCCTACCCCTGCACTAAGCCGAATGGTTCTCAGCCTAACTAAACCGAGAGATAAGATATAATCAACGAAAAAGTGAAAATATAAAAAAACATCCTTCCGCAATTATATAACACGATTTGTAAATATAAGTCAACAAAGTTAAATGGTTACAAGTATTGCTATGTATCATTAACAATTAAACATCAGTGATTTATTTACACACAGTAAAATGATCAGTTCTATTACTAACGATTCAATTTAGCATTAGTCATTTGTTTGGACTCAATTTAAATGTCAAACAGTTCTATTTGACCCATAGATAGGACCTTATCAAGTGCTACCATTCCGGGCCAGAGTAGACCTGGGAGCGATGGCAATGAAGGGGTACTTTGCATTCCCTAAAGCTCCAGCATTACTAGAGCCTCGTCATCAGATTGTTTCGTGTCATATCCAGGACACACGTTGTTGGTAGTGGGTGTCTTACTCCTCTGCAGCCATGCAGTCTGTGTATTGTACAGCCCCAGCTGACTGGATTAGGAATACTTGATATCATATAACTGTGTGCAAAATTTTTGTATTAGACAGGAATACATGATATCATATAACTGTGTGTAAGTTATTTGTATTAGATAGGAATACTTTTTTGATTTGGTTTGGTTTGATGGCATATCAACCATTGTAGGTTTAAATGTCAAACAGTTTTATTTAACCCATAGATAGGACCCTTTCAGGTACTACCACTCCGGGTCAAAGTGGATCTGGGAGCGATGGCAATGAAGGGACAATCTGCATTCCCCAATCACGATCAGATTATTTAGTGTCTTATCGAGGACACTCGTTGGGGGTGTCCTACCCATCTGCAGAGATGCAGTATTTGCATTCTACAGCCCCAGCAGACAAGGCTGGGATTATTCTATGTCTAGAAGTTTTTTTGTTTTATGACATATCAACTTTCGTGGGTTATTTAATGCAAAAGCCACCATTTTAGAAGAACAGCAGTGATACTATTCAACCCAAAGCTGGAGGGGGATAAGAGGGTTTATATATTTCCTAAAAGTACAGAACGAAAGGGAACATAAAGATTCTAATTCTCTGTACGTTCATACGTATTTACGTTTTTATATTGCTGTTTTTAACACAGTTTTTTTTTTGCACACGGTCCTATCGAATACAAATAATTTTTGAACAGATCTATTTGATCTATAGATGAAACCCTAATAGGAACTACCACTCTAGGTCAGAGTGGACCTGGGAATAATGGCAATGAAGTGGTACTCGAAACTCTCCAGATCTCCAGAACTGAATTTTCCCCATCAGATGCAGTTTAGTGTCATACCCAGGACACCGTTTTTTTTATGGGGGAAGCCCGTTAGGGGATACAGTCAGCGTATATATTCTATGTCCCACCGACAGTATTTCTAGCATCGTATTATTAGCTTAGCTTACTAACTATGGCCACCATACGAGGCGCCCGACTAATTACATTGAAGGATATTAATTTCTCTTTACAGACGAAACATATCTTTTACAATACCTTAGGCAGTGTTAAAAGAAAATACACCCAATATACATTAAATTTATTTCAAACGAAATTTTTTCAAATGAGTAATTTCCAATTGGGTATATGATTTATATTCACGAGAACAGAAAGGCTTATGTTGCCTTTGAAGTCATAGGGTGTCCCTTGGTGTAGTGGCTAAAGTGGTGGGCCTCGACATCTAGGTAGCAAGTTCAAACTCCAGTCAACTTTCGGACTAACATCTTGGGAAACATATCAACTCTCTAATTTCCCCAACTATAGTACCATTAGTGCCCATCTACACGGATGAATTTGGCATTAAATAACCCGCGAAAGTTGATATACCATTAAACGAATAAGCTAAACCATACCAAACATCGAAAGTTATATAAATCATTCTTGTGTAATGAACGTTTTAAGACCGATTTTTTCCCATCAAAAATAAGAGGCCGATCATTGCACAAGATATGTTTTCAAAACGTTAAAGTTTATCTTGGTTTGGTTTGGTTTAGTTTGGTTCGATAGCATATCAACCATTGTTAGTTATTTAATGACAAATCCTGTTTTTACGTATATATTAGATATTATGAAATAACCCACATGGCCAGTTTGTTTTGTTTGGCCGTTCGTGTCGATCGTCTAGTAGGGTGGACCATGTTATTTCTTCTAACATCCGGCCGAGTGGGCATTTTACAGGTTGTACAAAAAAAAAAAAAAAAAAAAAGAAAAAAAGCAAACAGGGTGGAAGGAAGAACAGCAAAACTTAAGAAGGTGAAGTTTGTCACTTTTTGGCATTCTGTGTGTATTTATGGTAAGCACGAGAACTTGACGAAAATCCTGTATAGCTACCAAAGATGCTGACTTATCTCTGGTCATCGTCTTCACTGCACGGCGTCCCCTTTCTGACTTCACTGTCTCGTGTCTTTTTTTCTTGACTGCTAGGCTTAGCATCCCACCCTCGACTGCTTCGGCTCCACGTCTTAGAGGCGACTGACCAGCTCCGCGCCCTTGGCTTGAATCTCTGACTCTCTTCTCTGAGGTCTCACTCCTCACTTGACCAACGTCATTTGTCCTTTCTTCCGGTCTCGCAAGTTCACGTGGGTACAGCTCTTTGTGTGGTCTTTGCACCAAAATAGACAAAGGAAGATCTAGATACTCTGACGCTGCTTCAAATATGCTGCAGATAATTCCGCCGGTCACCCACAACACAAAGAGACTCCCCACACATCTCTCTCTCTCTCTCTCTCTCTCTCTGTATATATATATGTATACACACACACACACACACACACACACACATATATATATACACACACACACAGTATTTCTAGCATCGTATTATTAGCTTAGCTTGCTAACTATGGCCACCATACGAGGCGCCCGACTAATTACATTGAAGGATATTTATTTCTCTTTACAGACGAAACATATCCGTGGTGTAATGGTTATCGTCGTAGGAAATGGACACGGCGACACGAGTTCAAATCCTGGACGAGACTGATTGCATTTCAAATAGCACTAATACCCTTGGAAAAGGTATGAATCCAATTATTCTCCCTCCAGCTATGGGTAAATAGTAGGACAGACTGGGTTCTTCAGCCTTGGTGAGGCAACTAGTCTAGGGGAAGGAAAACTCTGAATTGAAACCTGTTAAACTCCGCTTAAAAATTGACCTTGTGTCATATCCTGCCCAAGCGGAGGGGTTGGTAAATATACATATACACACACATGAATGCACATTATTGTGCCTCCGATATATATATATATATATATATATATATATATATTTTGAAGATAACATTTTAAACCGAGCCTGAGTTCTTTTTTGAACACAATTAAATGGTTTCAAGTATAGGTTATATAACAGTCACAATTTAGCATCAGTCATTTGTTTGCATACAGTTTGTTCTATTTGAGCTATAGTTAGGTCCCTATCAGGTGCTACAACTCCGGTCCAGAGTGAACCTGGGAGCAATAGCAATGAAGAAGTACTCTGCATTCCTCAAATCTCCAAGGCTGGAGCCTCGCTATCAGATGGTTTAATGTTATATCCAGGACACTCGTTGAGGAGGTCTTACCCCTCTGCAGAGATACAGTGGGTGTATTTTACAGTCCCAGTCGACTGGGCTGAATTTTATCTTGTTTCTAAGCGTAACCTATTGTAATTGAGTTTATTTTGATTGAACTACAGTATGGTTTAATGGTGTCGATTATTACCCAATATTTTTGTTGGCTACTATTTCTTAAGTGTAGACCATACTAATTGTCCCCGTCAGTAAAATTGATAGGGTAAATAAAAACAAAAAATGATCTTCGGAACAGCGACAGTTTACCTTTTCGTTGATAGATGGCGCCCATAGCGTCAGCAATAAACTGAACTTTATTTAAAACTCTGGAGATGATGTCGTATGATTTTGTTAATAAAAAAGAGTAAATAAGGCTCCCCAAGCGTACGTAATTAAATACATCCTTTTTTTAAAATAATATTATCATTGCTATTGTGTATCAGTGGCAGGGTGTTAGTATTTTGGGAATATCCTAATAAACACAGTAGGCTACATCGAGGTTTAGACTACATTGTTTATTTATGGTGTTCCATTGATTTTGGTTGTGATACAGTAGTTTTGATAATATAGATAAGTGTTTGAATGTTTTCTCTTTATGTCATTGAATGTTGAAGGAAGATTTTTGCCAGTTTGCATAGCCAAAAGTTAGAGGTTCGTTCAGTGCATGAAATATTGGATAAATCATCCTTTTGTGGCTTGAATTATAGGCCATTCATTACACGAAAATGTTCATTACTCGAGTACTTGGGCAGCAGTTTTGATTTGCCTTCTAAAAAAGAAAAAAATTAGGTATCTACTCGAAGCGAATTTAAAAAAAAAATTGAAATATTCATGGAGTACTGATGAAAATTACACTTCTAGTGGAATTAACCAGGGAAGATAATTTTGAAAATTGAGAGTAATTTCTCCAATGATTTTTCTTCATTTGAAAAAAAAAGTAATTTAGAATAAACGTATCATGATTGCTTTTAGCGTTCTTCTTTTTTTTTTTTTGGTTTCTCATCAAACTACAGATATTGTCAAAACACTTTTTTGATATCCGTTTTGTCCCTTCTAACTTTTATAATCAAAGAAATTTATTTTCTCATCTTCTATTCATTGTAAACGCATAAGCATACAGACCTAAACTGAATCCTTCCTTTCCTTTTTCCTTACAATGGTAAGAACTGCTGTACTGGAGGAAAGGAGGAGAGTAGTTTGAGGAATACTTGTATTCGGAAAAACGGTTGAACTCTTCTTAAAAATAACACCTGAAAAAGGACAAGTTTTAGACACGGTATATAGGAGCTGATCGTTGGTGCGAAAAACATAAGAGAAATCTCTGGGGAGAGAGAGAGAGAGAGAGAGAGAGAGAGAGAGAGTGTGTGTGTGTGTATGTATGCGTTTAAGACCCAAGGAAGAGTTCCCCTTTTCCCTGGCATTGCTGAATTTTGTTGGTGTTTGTTCAACCTTTTTTTTGTAGGACGTTTTCTTTCGGATTTGTACTGTGTGTCTATGTTGTTCCTGTGATTGCTTTATTTTTTTAAATTCAAACTACCAGCAAATTTTGGACTGTCGGACAGAAGTCACCCACTTATTAAACACAAACAGGAACGATTCTTTCCTTCCTACTATTAATATTTATTATTTTGGTCTCCGTGTTTATTACTGCTGCCGTTGCTCGTTGCTCTTATTTTTTGGTCTTCCGGTTTTTAGTTGCGACTTTTGCCGTAGCCGTAGTCTTGGAAATTTGTAAGCAGTGAAGCTTTCATATTCGTAACTGTACAATATTTACTTTATGAAATCTATTTTCGAAATTCACTTACAATATGTATATATCACTAAGATAGAATTGTACAAATATCTTTATATCCTCAAAGGTTTTTAAAAGTTTTTTTCCGTTTTAATTCTTTTCTGTTTTAGCTCTTTACTGTTTTAGTTTTTTTCAGTTTTAATATTCCATCAGTTTACTGTTTTAGCAGTTTCCTGTTTCAATTCTTTTCGGTTTTAGTTCCGTTTTAGCTCTTTTCTGTTTTAGCTTTTTTCTGTTTTAGTTTTATTTTGTTTTAGCCATTTTCTGTTTTAGTTCTTTTCTGTTTTAACCCTTTTCTGTTTTAGTTTTATTTTGTTTTAGCCCTTTTCTGTTTTAGCTCTTTACTTTTTAAAGCTCTTTTCTGTTTTAGCTGTTTTCTCTTTCAGTTCTTTACTGTTTTCAGTTTTAGCTTTTCTATTTCAGCGTAACGATTATCATCGTAAGAAATAGAATCGGTGTCCCGAGTTCAAATACTGGGTGCGCCTGTTTGCATTTCCCTTTCTTCGGGAAAGGCAACCAATTTAGAAGAAAGAAAACTCTTAAATCAAACCAGCTTTCCTACGCGTAAGAATTGATCTTGTATCACATCCTGCCCATGGCGAAAAGGTTTGATAATTACATACAAAAACATAAACGTATATTCGCAGGGTAACTTTGTTCTTTAATAATTTGAATCCATAAGCCCGGTACTTCGAGCAGAGCGCCGTTTTACAATACACTGTAACCACAATATTTTAATTTTTCTTACAGTGATATATTTTTGTGAATTTCTCTTCTATCATAGACTGTTGCTTACTTTGTTATTTATTAACGCAATGTGTGTCTGCCGATGACTTAATTTAAACATCGTGGTCACGTATTCAGAAATTTAATACTAATGCTTTGGCAGATTAGCAATAAGTAAATATAAATCCGTTTGTAATTCTTTTTAACCTACATTCAGAGATTAATGAGGACTATCTGATAGGTATTATATAAGATCGCTTTTTTTTTGCCAGTCATGATTTCTGCAGAGAGACACAACTCCATGTTTGTTTTTCAGATTACCTTCATCAGGAGATAATAATCATCTGTTAACCATTTATTATACGTTTAAAAAATATTATTCCAGTTTCCACACACACACACACACATGCACTCATACACGCACACGCGCGTGCGCGCGCGCGCACACACACACACACACTCATATACACAAAACAAAATAAAACAACAACGGCGTTTGATATTTTTTATTAGGGTTACATGCTCTAAAAAGATAAAACAGTTTCAGTTCAATTTACAAAGAAATTATAATGAATCACATACACACACACACACACACACACACACACACACACACACACACATATATATATATATATATTTATATATATATATATATATATATATATATATATATCCCCTTTCCATCATTCATATATCTCAATATCTCTGTATGCTATAAGTAGAATATAATTCTTAGCTCTTACGACAGTAATATCTATTTATTTATCTATCTAAATATACACATGTATTAATTATATCGTTTGCTATACTTACTAATAAAGAGTGCTCAATATTGATATATATATATATATATATATATATATATATATATATATTTATCATCATAACCTTCATGTCGCGCTGCTAGCACAGATATCCCTGACCCTCTCTCGTCACCCGTCTCTATTGTTCATCGCTCCCGGGAGGTCTTCCATCCCTTATCGGCACAGAGCTGTTGTATATAGGATCTAGCAGGTCATCTTACCTTTGCTCATCCATGTGAAGGGGTTCACTGGAGTATATCGCTTATGAGTTCGTCCTTACTTCTCCAGCAGTTTCCCGTATATCTGCTTCATCTAACTTGGACAGTTTTCGTGATGGTAGATAGGAAGCCGTACAGCTGCTGTTTTGTGGGGTGTTGCCTCTAGGACTTGTTCAATACAGCTGGCGTCCATATGGTGCATCCATATAGCAGTATCGTCTCGACTGCTGCTCGGAAAAAACTGCGTTTTATTTTATCGGTCAGATCTGACTTCCATATGACCGATAGTCTGTCGATAGCTGTCCATGCCTTTACTAGTCGCGTGTTGATGTCATTCTCGGTTGATGAAACGCTGCTTCCGAGGTAAGTGAATTTGTCTACTAGTTTCAAAGGTCCCATTTAGTGTGGAGATGTCGCCTCTTTGATTAAAGCACATGTATTCTGTCTTGTCTGTGTTGACATAGATGCTTATGCCACCTGCTGCTCGTTCCAGACTATGAAGTAAGGTGTATTTGGGCGGGTGTATTTGCTAGACGCGCTAAGTCATCGGCGTAGTTCGCGTCCGTAATAGTTTGTGCGGAGTATCTTCTGCTTCTTGCCTTTGCTAGCTTGAAACCGTTTTCTTTCATTAAACCTATAGACGTTCTAAGCACATAGTCTAGGCAGATAATAAACAGTTATGGGGCTAATATGTCTCCTTGCCGCATACCTGCTACAATGTCGAAGTAGTCTATGTCTCCATCCGGTGAGCGGACTTTTACTTTCGTGTTTTTATATAGTATCATTATGGCTGTGACGGTTTCTTTGAGCAGGCCGTCGGCAAGAAGTATTTGCTCCATCTTCCCTCTGTGTATGGAGTGAAAGCCCTTGGAGAAGTCGACGAATAATATTGTTGCGTCAAGGTTTTCTGTGTGCACCTTCTAGAATACGACGGATAGTAAAAAATTGTGATGTCAAGGATCGATTTCTCCGAAAGCCATTTTAGTTCTTCCTAAGTATTTTCTCAATTTTCGGTTCTATACGGTTGCGTGGTAGAGCATTGTAGATCTTGGTCACTATGGATGTAAGGGTTATACCTCAGTAGATCTTGGCTATTCTGTGGTCACCCTTCTTAGGGAAAGGGAGGATACATCCCTTTGTCCATCTGTCTATTTTGTTCTGGTTTTATACGGTATTACAGTGTCCCTGGTCTTCCATACTTCTGGGGGTATAAATATCTATATATAAGTTCGGATAGTGGACACACACAGTTAACGGAGCTTAGTGACTGATAGATTCCTGCCTGTGTGATCACCAGACCAAGCAATCCTGCAATCCTAACAAATATATATATATATATATATATATATATATATATATATATATATATATATGTTTAAAAAGCAAGAAATTTTTAAATAGTATGGAAATGGAATACAGTTTCTAATTTTCTTGTTTTTTAAACAAAAATATAAATTTCTTGTTTTTTAAACAATATTTTGCTCTGCAGGTTTATTTCGTATTATATAGCCGTGCACTGAGCATTCTTTCTTTGGATATTCACAGTCATTATTTTCTCGATATATATATATATATATATATATATATAATTTTCCTGTTATTTATCACGATATTTAACATTTCCTACGTTAGTAAAGTCATGTTCCTGAAAATTTTAGTCAATAAAAAGGAAGAAATTGGTAAAGACTGACAAAGAAATGTTTCTTTTTGTTAGTGCTTCATCGTCTATGATTTTGACTTTGTCTTGTCACAGACAATTACTGAAAGAAAAAGAAATCGAATGGGAACACGCTGTATTGTCTCATTCAAGTAATGATAGCAAGTGTCTTTCCAATCCATTGTTAGTTATGACTTGTAGCCATTATGAAAATAATACCTTTATTTCTTATCATGTTTTTAGATTTTTTATCTGCAAAAAAAAAAATGTGACGTCGCTTGAGGTGAATTCTGAAACTTATTGGATAAAAAAATCGAATCGGATGTGTTTACCAATTAGCATTAAATATCTGGCAAGTCAAAATGGGTCTTTGGTACCAATAATTGGTGTCAGTCGAAATGTAGGAAAAGAGGTAAATGGTTTCATTTTTGAGGCAATTCCAAAAAGGATAAACACCAATCATCAGGCAGGAATTGAAAAGTGTACAATTATCACCTACTTTTTTTTTCTCGGCAGATAACCGGAGGAAAATCCATTATTCAAAATGGAAATATCGGGAGAAAATATTTCTATTGGGTTAAAACGGCAACAGCGCATGTATCAGAATAAGCTGATAAATGGAAAATATAAACACACGTTTACTCTCCGGAGCACAGCTACTACGCTTCCACACACACACACACACACACACACACACACACACACACACACACGCATTCTAAATAGAAATTTATATCCACAAAGAAACACACTCCACACACATGCACGCATGCATACACACAAACACTCACACACGCATACACAACCATACCACACAAGAGCACACATATATTCCCTCCAAAAAAAGAAAGAGTGAGACACCTACACATGTATAACTACCCTAGCACACACACACACACAGACACACACATGCACGTGCACAGACATGTTCGAAAGGGGCGTCCATAAAGGTACCCCCCCCACAACACACGCTTATACATCGCACTAGGGCACACAGATATTTCCCTCTGAAAGAAAGAGTGAGACATCAACAGATAAAAACGCCCATACACATACAACCACCTCTGGTCACACACACACACGCACAGACACACACAGATATTTTCCCCAAAACGAAAGAGTGAGTCTTCCACAGACACAAACAGCCATACGTGTACAACCACCTCTGCAGATGCACACGCACAAACACATACATACACTCACACATGCATACATAAACACACACGCACACTCAGACACACACGCACGCACGCCAGAACACAGATATTCCCCCCAAAGGAAAGTGTGAAACTTCCACAGACACAATCAGCCACATTTGTATAATCACCTCTACATACACACGCACGCACGCATACTCACACAAACATACACACACGCTCACACAAACACACGCACATAAACATACACACATACACTTAAGAACACACAGATATCTTCACCCCCAATACATCTCTGCTGAGTGGTAAAACCCCCACCTCTAACGAGAGTTCTGTATATAACACTAATTTTTCTGATGGTGAGGCTCCAGTCCTGGAGTTTTGGTAATGCCATTTATTGCCATTACTCCCAGTTCCACTCTGACTCGAAATTGTGGTACCTGTTAAGGTCCCATCAGTGGGTCAAACAGGACTGTTTATACTCGAAACCATTTAACTGTTTTCAAACAATGAATAGCAATACTTGAAACCATTGTACTGTGTGCAAACAATAAATAGCAATACTTGGAACTATTTAACTGTGTTCAAAAAATAAGCCCTGTCTCGGTTAAAAATGTTACCTACGAACTATTCGTGAAAAAATTATATATATATGAACAGGATATTGGTATTAAATAACCGACAAAGATTGATAGGCTATAAAAAACAAACAACTATCTAATTGACAGTTGATTAAAATCCAATTTTGAGATGCTTTTCTTCTCTTGAATGTATAAAAATAACTTTAATTGATAATTAGTTATTTACTGGCTGAGCTGCCGCGCAAAAAACATTTTTAATAGCCGAGCGGTACACGACAAGTTTGATAGTTATCTTAAAAATATATATATATATATATATATATATATATATATATATATATATATGTATATATATATATATATAAATATATATATATAATAGTGTGTTTGTGTGTGTATATGTGTGTGTGTGTGTGTATGTCTTAGGAAACTGCTGAAGAAGCAAGAACGAATTCATAAGAGACGTTCTTCAATGGACCCTTTAACATGAACGTGCTAGTGTTGGCTGACCAGCAAGGACTTATTTACATCAGCTCGGTGCGGACACAGAGTGTAGTTTGTAAGAACTGCTGGAAGCGATAGATGTTAAGGATGGATGGAGAGAGAGAGAGAGAGAGAGAGAGAGAGAGAGAGAGAGAGAGAGAGAGAGAGAGAGAGAGAGAGAGATTCACTGAAATCCCTGCTGTCAGCGTGACTTGATGATATATATATATATATATATATATATATACTCATTTTGTTTTCTGATATATTGTCAATTAAGGCATTTATATAAGCATTCACTCTTTTTTTCAGTTAGTGGCTGGTTTTGAGAAGTCCTTCGGAAATAAATATATAAAGTATAGTGTATAAATTTGGAAAGTATTCTCTTTTCTTTCTCTTTCTCTCTCTCTCTTTCTCTCCCACCCTCTCTCTCTATATATATATATATACACCCAAGCATACAAACGAAAATAAGATAAAGTAAAAACAAAAAAATCTCTATCTTATTATGCTAGAGATTACGTGTCTGTCTGTTTGTAACTGAAAGTACGTCACCACCCATATCACAATTCCATTTGTTATTTATGCGACATTCTCAATGATCATTAAAGTAGCATATTAATTAATCTTAATATATCATTTTATTTATCAACAAACAGTTCTATTTGACTCTTGGATAGGACCCTATCGAGTGCTACCACTACGAGCTAGAGTGGACCTGGGAGCGATGGCAATGTAGGGTTACTCTGCATTCCCCAAGCTCCTGTATTATTGAAGCCTTACCATCAGATTGTTTAATGTCATAACCAGGGCACTGGTTGGATGGGGTGGTCTTACTCCTCTGCAGAGATGCAATGTGCGCATTCTACAGCCTCCAGCCAACTGGACTATAATTACTAGGGGTTATTGATTCCTCGTATTATTGTTTCATCCTCAAAGCAATTCTATGTATTATTTTATATAGAAATCAATTAAAATAAAATAAATGTAATATTTTTGTTACGTTGGTCTTTCTAATTTTACATAATATTTTATTACAGTAAAACTTGAAGTTTTGAGGTCAACGGAAGACGCACGTTTTTGCTGGACAATATAAGGAAAATAAGAGAAAGACAAACAGAAAAAAGAAAGAAGAAAGAAAAAAGAAAAAGAAAAATCTTATGTAAATCTAAGGAAAATAAAAGAAAGAAAGATAGAAAAAAAGGAAGTAAGAAAAAAAGAGAAAAAATCTTCAGGTGATCTAAGGAAAATAAAAGAAAGAAAGAAAGAAAAAAGAAAGAAAAACCCATTTAATCCATATAAGGAAAAAGAAAGAAAGAGAGAAAGAAAATTAGAAAAAAAAACCCCATTCAATCCATATAAGGAAAAAAAGAAAGAAAGGAAAAAGTAAGTAATAAAGAAAAAAAAATTCTGTTTTACTTTAAAAAAGTGAAAGAAATAAAGAAAAGAAGAAAGAGAAAAAATTCTTTGTTCATTTAAGAAAAATTAAAGAAACAAAGAAAAAAGTCCATCCTATGTCAACATAAGGAAAATAAAACAAAAAGAAATAAAAAATGAAGGCAGAAAGAAAAAGAAAAAAAATCTTATGTTAATTAAAGGAACATAAACGAAAGAAAGAAAGAAGTAAGTGAGAAAGAACAAAAATTCTATGTTAATTTAAGGAAGATAAAAGAAAGAAAGCAAGAAAGAAAAGAAAAATCCATCCAATATCAATATAAGAAAAAGAAAAGAAAGAAAGAATGAAAGAAAAAGGAAAAAAGGAAAACAAAAAAAGAAAAAAGAAAAATCCTATGTTAATTTAAGGAAAATAATAGAAAGAACGAAAGAAAGAAAAAAGAAAGAAAGAAAAAAGAAAGAAAGAAAAAAGAAAAATCCATCTCATGTCATTGTAAGAAAGAAAAGAAGAAGAAAAAAGAAAAATCCATTGTAAATTTAAGGAAAATGAATAAAGAAAGAAATGAAGAAAGAAAGATAGAAAGAAAAAATCCTATATCAATGTAAAGAAAGAAAGAAAGAAAGAAAGAAAGAAAGAAAGAAAGAAAGAAAGAATCCATCTTATGTTATTGTAAAAAATAAAAGGATGAAAGAAAGAAAAAAGAAAAAGAAGAAAAAATCCATTTTAAATCTAAGGAAAATAAAAAAGAAAGAAGAGAAGAAAGAAAGAAAGAAAGAAAGAATCCTATGTCAATGTAAAGAAAAAAAAGAAAAGAATAGAAAGAAAGAAAGAAAGAAAGAAAGAAAAATCCTATATCAATGTAAGGAATTTAAAGAAAGAAAGAAAGAAAGAAAAGAAAGAAAGAAGAAAGAAAAGAAAAGAAAGAGAAAATCCAATGTAAATCTAAGGAAAATAAAAAAGAAAGAAAAGAAGGAAGGAAGAAAGAAATGAGAAAGAAATGAAGGAAGAAAAATCCTATATCAATGTAAGGAAATTAAAGAAAGAAAGAAAGAAAGAAAGAAAAGAAAGGAGAAATAAATAAATAAATAAATAAAGAAAGAAACGAAAAAGAAAGAAAATTCCTATGTCCATGTAAAGAAGAAGAAGAAAAAAAAAAGAAACACACCAAAAACCAAAAACCAAATACTCACTCAATGTAAGGAAAATATAATGAATAAATAAATAAAACAAAACGAAACAAAACAAAACAAAACCAAGGAAAAACAAAACAAAGAAAAAAACAAAAACAAAATACAAATCCTTTATCAATGTAAGGAAAATGTATCGCTAAAACTCGATACGGAAATCGTCGATCGATCAAGAAGTTAAATAGTATAAAGATTGTTTTCTACATTTTTTCTCTTCTTTCTGAAGAAAGTGTTGAAAGCTTTCAATGTTTTGCGCATGCGTGCCAAAGAGCCTCATTGATCTTCATTATGAAAACCTCAAACCATTTTTCCAGTGAAATTGCGAGAAGCAACGGAAGTCAAAGTAGATACCGGATAATTGGTTATGTGGGTTTTGGAGAATAGACTGATTACATTAGACCCTCGATAGTATAGAACTGTTTTAGCAGAAGATAAAGATGAGGCCACGAATCTGCTTCAAATTCCAAGTCATAAAATATACGATTATACCACATTTTTCCTCCTGATTTTACTTGTACATTGCTTTAAAAAAATCTGTAATGGAAAGGTGCTAAGATAATCATAGCCAGTCAGGACAGGGAGCGTTCCTTAATACATGGTTGCCTCATTGATACACGGTCAAATTACGCTGAAAGCACCGTCCCAGTTAGATTACCGATGAGCCTGCTGAATATGGACGACAACAACTTGAAGAAGAGCATGTACTGTAAATAGTCTAACGCTTGCGTGTAGGATTAGGCAAAACTTATTAAATTACAAGTAATACAGCATAACTCATAAGCGATATACTCCTGTGGACCCCTTCACATGGACGACCAAAGGCTGGACGACCAGCGAGAACCTATATACAACAGTTCTGTGCTGATACAGGATATAGCCTGGAAGACCCCTCAAGAGCAATGGACGATAGAGACGGGTGGCGTAAGAGGATCAGGGAGATCCGTGCTAGCAGCGCGACATGATGATGATGGTTACCGTGAAGTAATCATCATTACCGCCTAGAGATATAAAGTGGAATTATTCGGCATGATACCCGACGATCAAATGAATTTAAGGTCTTGGAATGAACTCTTGGAACGCTGTTTGTCTAGTTAGTTGTTTTTCAATTTATCTATCTATCTATCTATCTATCTATCTATCTATCTATCTTGTTTTTTTTCTTCTTTGTTACTTTCTTTATTTCTTTCTTTGTTTCTCAGTTCTAATTCTTTCTTTCTTTCTTTCTTTCTTTTTTTCTTTCTTTCTATTAGCCTTTAGAATCAAAATAAGAAACAAATTATTCATATTAATGATGTAGTATCATGGGGATAGAACTTCTATTCATTCTTTGTCTTGTTTTCCTCTCCTTAAGACTTAAGACTTGTGTAAAATTTCTGAAGAATCTTTTTATAATGGATACACATTGACTGAATGCTAATAAGCACTGCTAACATTCTTATATTATTGTTCTCAAACGGTCCGGCAGACCGGGGTTCAATCGTAGGTTGAGTCATACCAAAGACTCAGGAATTGGTACTTGATGCCTCCTTTTTTAACACTCAGCATTATAAGGTAGAAATCAAGGGCAATTGGAGCAATCCAAAGAAAGGAGTAGTGCAGTAGCTATTGAAAAGGGATCCTTCCGGTCACCCTTGACTACAGTCGGCCAACTTACCTCCTCTCTAAATATATAACTTCTGACCAAAAGTTTGGGATCACTCTGGATTGTTTCTATAAGTTCATAATAAAGGTTGATTTTGCAATTCATCGTAAAGTTCAACGTGAACTACCTAAGAATAGGTAGGAGTTGTTTTCACATATACACACTGCTTGGTAATCACTTCCACGAACATAATTCTACAAGTTAGGAGGAAGGATGCCAAGTTTTAAATGTTCATGGTGGATTCTTTGATGAAAAGAAAATATAAATTTTCAGTAATTAAAATTAGAATTATTTTATATTCATTTTGATTTGAATTATTGCATAATCGCATGCAGACATAGAAAAATAGATTTATTTCGTTAAATACATGAAACTTTATTCGTTTTTTAAGATTAATGAAAAAAATCAATGTCGTCCTAAACTTTTGGTCGGTAGTATATATATATATATATATATATATATATATATATATATATATATATATATATATATTGTTATCCTCAGACAGACTGTTTCGTTATATATATATATATATATATATATATATATATATATATATATATATATAAGGTGAAGGCTTACTTTATTATATAGGTGAAATAATTTTTTCCTAGTCAGGTTGTGAATATGAAAAAAATTATTTTATTCCATTTCTTGTTTGATCTGAAGAAGTCCTGTTAATTTTTTAGAGCATTGATTTATATCAATGCTTTTAACAGGATGAAATAAATTTATCATCTTCATATGACCGATTGTTATTTCTTTAAGAGAATATATATATATATATATATATATATATATATATATATATATATATATTGTGTACTTAGGCAGCAAGTCTTTATCTCGGCATGTTCGGTTGAAGACCGCGGAATGTTTTCTCTTTTAGCTCTTTAAGTGAAGACGTTCAAGTCTTCTGGTCATTTTTCTTATGTCTGGGTCAAGGTGGTGAAAGCAACAATCAAACACTACCCCTGAGGACGACCAGCAAAATTGTCGAAAGCGCTTGGGCTTGTATGATTATCATTCTTATTCTCTCTCTCTGTTAATTAAATTTGAATTTAAAATTACTTGTGCTAGTATTGTAGAAGCTATCACACTTTCGGAAACTTTTAATAGGAATAAAGTGAACTCCAAGCTGAAAGTATAGACAAATATTTGAGAAGAAAATCAATTCAAGCCAAAAAGATAAGAACTGTCTGTCACAGCATTCGTATTAAATTTGGCTATAACAATCTATCTAGAATTAAAATTCCTTTAAAACATTTTCTTAGCAAATGCAATTCATTTTCAATTATTCATTTACGGATATAATTTACCAACAAAAGTATTTTAAGTCCAAACAAACCAAACGACATAATCTAAATGAAAGACGTTAATCCTAACTCTAGCTCTAACCTTAATACTTTCCCTAACCCTAACCTAATACTAACCCTAACCTTGATCCTAACCGAACCTTACATATTCATTAGAGGAGCGTTTAGCGAGACGGTTATTATCGTTGGAAATGGAATCGCTGACCGGAGTTCAAACCTGGACGAAGCTGTTTGCGTTTCGCTTGCTACTAATGTCACTTAGGAAAAATATGAATCCATCTCTTCCCTTCATCCAGCAACAGATAAATAGTAAGGCAGACTGGGTTCTTTGACCTTGGTTCGGCAGCCAGTCTAGGAGATGGAAAACTCTGAATTCAAACCAAGCTGTTCCTGCTTAAAAATATTGACCTTGTGTCACATCCAGCTTGTGGTATAGAAGTTTGCTAAATACATATTCATTAAATAATCTTGTCGGTAAATTATATATCTATATGAATTAGAGTAGATGAATTCTAATTGCTGACAAATTGTCGGACAGCCTAATCGGTGGGGTTTAGAGTACGCTGACTTTATTTTGAGCATTGGGGGTAAAACCATTTCCCTCTCAAAAAAACAAACAAGCAAAAAACGCTATCCTGAATATGACAGTAGACTACATCTGATGGTGAGGCTACAATTCTGGAGATCTGGAGGAAAATGGAGTATCCCTTCATTGCTATTACTCCCAGGTCCACTCTGAGTCTGATTGGGAGTACCTGTTAGAATCCCATCTATTCCTTATTTACCAACCCCTCCGCTCGGGCAGGATACGACACAAGATCAATTTTTAAGCGGAGTTTAACTGGTTTCAATTCAGAGTTTTCCTTCTCCTAGACTAGTTGCCTCACCAAGGCTGAAGAACCCAGTCTGTCCTACTATTTACCCATATCTGGAGGGAGAATAATTGGATTCATACCTTTCCCAAAAGTATTAGTGCTGTGTGAAATGCAATTAGCTTGGTCCAAGATTTGAACTCGTGTCGCCGTGTCCATTTCCTACGACGATAACCATTACACCACGAGACCTCCATCCCATCTATTAGTCAAATAGATCTGTTTGAGAATTATTTGTATTGGATAGGAATACTTGATATCATGTAACTGGGTGCAAGCAACACTAAAAAGAAACTACGCGAAATTCGTAAATATTAACGTGCAATGAACACAATTTCTTCTATACGCAATAAAATAACCTCAGTTGGGTTGAGATGGCGTTAAAATCATTCCACCAATCAATCATTTTTGGATGTATACATCTTGGTACATATTTCATTTAAGAGATGCGTCTTAAGAATTAGTTTGGAATAAAAAAACAACAACAAAAAACAACAACAACAACAACAAAAAAAAAACAAATAAAAAAAAACAAACAAACACCCGTGACAGTTTAAAAAGACGTAGAGGAAACAGTTACTTTGAATTGATCAATTGAAAAAATTTTCGTATTTGATAGGATCTTGTGCAAAAAAAAAAAAAAAAAAAGAAAAAAAAAAGAAAAAATGTAAATATGAATTTACAATGAACGGGATTCCCAACCTTTATATATAAAATAACCCTTGACATTAATATGCCATTAAAATCAATCAATCAAGCAAGCAAACAGTTGGAGGTAAATTCGTCGGACACCCTGAAATGGGGGACCAACTTGTTATTTTTTTTACAATTAATAGAATAAAAGGGTATATTGGATTTTGAAAGCAAATAAAAGAATGGTATTGGAAGATTTTACATAGAAAAGAGCTAGCTGAGACGGAAGAGTGATTTTAAAATCTTTTCACAAGAGCTAAAAATTGACAAATGCATTAGGAAAACAAAAACAAAACAAAACAAAACAAAAAGAAAAGAAAAGAAAAACAACAAACAAACAAACAAACAAAACACTGGGACTTAGAATACGTTGTCTTAAATCCCTACATATTGGTTTAGAAATTTTTCGTATTCGATAGGACCGTGTGCAAACAAAAAAGCACTGTAAGGCCAATAAGCAAGTTAGTGAGACTTATATGACGTTGTCGGTATTCCCTTCAGATTGGTTAAGAAATTATTCGTATTCGATGGTACCGAGTGCAAAAAAAAAAAAAAAAAAAAGAAAAAAGACACTGTTTGGCCAATAACCATGTTAGCGGAACTTATATAACGTTGTTTTTATTCCCCTACAGATTGGTTTAAAAAGTATCCGTATTCATTAGGATCGTGTGCAAAAAAAAAAAAAAAAAAAAGAATCACAAGAAACAACTACACAAAAAATGTAAATATGAACGTAAAATGAACGCGATTCCCTAACTTCTTGGCATAAAATAACCCTTTACAGGTTTTATGCATTTAGAGAATTAAGAACTCGAGCCTGAGAAAAATTTTAAAAACCCGAAAAAACCCCAACAAAACAGCCTCCCAAACAAACAAACAAACAAAAATCATTTAAAAACACTATCCCCACAAAACAAAACAAAAACCCTCCAAAAACAGATGCAGTTATACTCACTTGAATGATGTATGTCACTAATGTTTCAAAGCCCCAAACTCAGTAGAGATTCATACGAGAATATCGTTTGAAAGAATCGAAACAAGGATGTATGTGTGCGCATGCGTGCGTCCGTAAGAAGCCGTCTGAATCAGCGTCTCTTCAGGGGATGTTGAGGATTTAGCAAAAAGCAGCCACCTTTTTTAAATTGCGATCCGGAGTAAGCAGTCAGACACTGAAGTTTTATCGGATCGGAAGGTAGGATAAATTAAGCCTATTACGGATTTTTCACTACTGACAGAAACGAAAGGATGGAACACATATACATATCATTCAAGGCAAGAGAGTATACGTGTGCGTGTGTGTATGTATGTGTGTGTATTTGACAAAACGTCAGCTCACATAAATTTTAATAAAATATACATATTTACAGCAAGCATATGCACAAAAACATGTATGTTTATATACATATTTTCGCATTTACCGCATATACATCGTAGTGAATATATATAATATATATATATATATATATATATATATATATATATATATATATATATTACACAGTGTTTATGACAACTCGTTTGCGAATATTAATTCATATATGAGTATATATGCATATGTGTGTGAGTATATGCGTAGATATACATGAATTTATAAATATCATGACTTATATATATATATATGTGTGTGTGTGTGATTATGTGTAAACATATATATATATATTCCCGTCTGATGATTGTGCGATTCATTGGAGTCTTTAAGTAACGGAATTTAAGAGTACAAAATTTAGATTTTAGACCGGATCTGTCATAGTTGCACAGAGTACATTTTCATGAACATTTTTTATTTGAATAATTTTTTCATCATATCATATCATATCATTTTATATCATATATAATATCATATATACATATATATGTATGTATATTATAATATTTAAGGAAGTCAACAAAATTCGAATTGTTACTAAAAGTTTTCTAAAGTATTAATCAGATTGCGAAAAGAACAACAGCAACAACAAAAATAAACAAACAAAAATCGAAAACAAATACAAAACAAACAAAACGAAACAGCAACAACAAAAAATTGTCAAAAACACGCGAAACTTTAGTATATAAATATATATGTATATATTTTTTCTGTAATATTCATGTTTTATACACACACACACACACACACACATACACACACGTATTAGTAGTCATATATACAAACCTTTAAATTTCAAATTTTGTGTTATTTTACCTCTTATTTCAACATTTAATGTTTTGTATCGGTTTCCTGGCATAGATTATAACTACTAGTTTAACACAATAGATTCTTTCCATCTTTATATATATATATATATATATATATATATATATATATATATTATATATATATATATATATATATAATTTTCTTAAGTATTTATAATTTCATTATTACTTATTCGAACTACTTTTTAGACTGTTTATCACTTTTTAATTGATTCCTAAAGGAAGGTTTCGCAAAAGATTTTTTTCCTTAACTTGAATCGCCATGTTTTAGATTTACCGTAGCTATGAGCAAGATAAAAAAAAAAACTCGATCAAATATATATATACATATATATATATATATATATATATATATATATATATATATACACACACACATAT
Source organism: Sepioteuthis lessoniana (assembly GCA_963585895.1). Lineage (NCBI taxonomy): Eukaryota > Metazoa > Mollusca > Cephalopoda > Myopsida > Loliginidae > Sepioteuthis > Sepioteuthis lessoniana. The sequence goes on from CAUZXS010000230.1 coordinate 58,176, forward strand.
ATATATATATATATATATATATATAAATAAACATAAGTGATAAGACAAACAAGAACAATATTTCTTTAGAAGTACTTTTGGTTCTTGACTAGTTTCACCATTAGGTCATCGACCGGGGAATATTTTTTTTGATAGAGATTTTAAAAGAATTTATATGTTACAAAAGAAGAGACGGAAAAAGAACTACCAACGTGGAATATCTAACGTTAAAAAAGGATTAATTTTTAGCGTTAAAGTATTTTTGAACTGATAGCATTGTTAACTCTGCTTATCACCATAACCACAAAATAATCAAAGCAACGGGTGGAAGCAAATGAAACAAACTGGGACAAAATGAATATAATAGTGGATATGATTGAGTCAGGAAGGAATTAGGCAAAATATTAAAATTTAACTTCTCCTAAAGAACGGTATTTGTACAAACTAGAATCCGTTCTCGAAAATAAAACTCATTAAAATCATTGGGACTTTGAGATACAAATGGATCGCCCAATTCAGGCCAGAAGACCAAATCTAATGTTAAAAAAAGAGAAGTTGTTATCTAGTGGATGTTGCAGTTCTGACCGACCTCAGAGTGAAAAAAAAAAAGGCAAAAAAAAAAAAAAGCAAAATACTTGGAGCTTGCTAAATGCTGCGGAACATCAAAGTGACCAGTGATACCAATTGTAACAGATGCACTTAGAACGTTCCCCAAAGGTTTGAAAAGGGGACTGTAGAATTGGAAACCAGAGAAATAATCGTGGCCATGTAGACTACTATATTGTTGAGAACAGCCAGAATACGGAGGAGAGTCCATGAGAACTAAGGAGACTTGCTGTCACTCAAATCCCCGTGAAAGACCATCATCTAACGCTGGTGTTAAAAACTCGCAAGAGGTAAAATAATAATAATAATAATAATGTGCAAACTCTCAAGGAGAATATAATAATAATAATGTTTCAACCTTACTCGGGAATTGAAGAAACTGTGGAACATGAAAGTGTCGTTTATACCAATTGTAATCTATGCTCTTGATACAGTCACCGAAGGATTATCAAAGGGACTGGAAATAAGAGAACGAGTGGAGACTATCAAAACTACTGCATAATAGAGATCAGCCAGAAAACTGAGAAGAGTCCTGGAGACTTGAAGAGACTTGCTGTCACTTAAACTCCAGTGAAAGACCATCAACTAACGCTGATATGAAAAACTCTCAAGGAGTGATAACAATAAAAGATCAACCATCTAATGTAAATGGGCGACATCAAACTGTTCGCAAAAAAAAAAAAAATGAGAAAGTATTAGAGACTTTAATACTGACAATAAGGATATACAATCAGGATACAGGAATGGAATTTGGCTCAAATGTGCCATACTTAAAATGAAAAGTGGGAAAAGACATAACGGAGGGAATAGAACTACTAATTCAAACCTACAAGTACTTGGGAATATTGGAAGCGGACACCATCGAACAAGTCAAGATGAAAGAAAAAAAAAAAAAGAATTTCAGATGAACGAGAGAACTTCTGGAAACTAGACTCATCAGCAAGAATCTCATCAAATGAATAAAAACCGAGGCAGTCCCCCTCGAAAGATACTCAGGATCATTCTTAGAATGGATGAGGAAAGAACTCAGACAAATGGACTGGAGGATAAGAAAACTAGTGATGAATAAGGCCTTATATTCGAGAGTTGACATAGGTTGTCTATACGAGTCAAGAAAAGAAGGAGCAAGCGGATTTGCCAGAATTAAAGACAGCGTTGATGCATCAATACAAGGACTACATAAAAAGAACAAAGAAAGATATCATAGCGACCAGAAAGAGCAGAGAGAGCCTAATTGTCAACTGAACAACTAAAAGACAGAAATGGGAAGAAAAACAACTCAATGGATATTTCATGTGACAAACTAGCGAAATCCCACGAAGAGATTTGGACATGTCTACGGAAAGCAAACTTTAAGCGAAAAACTGAATCTCTTCTTATAGCAGCAGAAAACAACGCCATAAGGACCAACTATATTAAAGCGAAAATCGATAAGACGCAACAGGATAGCAAGTGGAGGTTATGTGATGATAAATAGGAAATGATTAATCACATATTAAACGAATTCAGCAAACTAGCTCAAAAAGAAGACAAGACAAGAAATGAATGAATGGGGAAGGTAATCCACTGGGAATTATGCAAAAAACCCTTGAAATTTGACCATACTGCCAAATAGTATATGCATAACCTAGAATCCGCCCAAGAGAACGAGACTCATAAAATTATGTAGGATTTTGAGGTACAAACAAATTACCTAATCTCGGCAAGAAGATCAGAACTAGTGATAATTAACAATGAATAAATAGATAAAAAGAACTTGCCAATTAGTGGACTTTACTGTCTCGATCGACTGCAGAGTGGAAATAAAAGAAAACGGAAAAAAAGGAAGCGAGGAGATAGAGAAATATCTTGACCTTGCAAGAGAATTAAAAAAAGTTATGGAACATGAAGGCGACAATGATACCAATCGTAGGAGACTCCGTTGAAACAGTCCCCAAGAACCTCGAAAAGAAGCTGGAGGGAATCGGAGATCAGAAGTACTAGGCGGACGAAAAAGTAAAAAATAAAATAAAGTGGAAAGATGATCAAATAGTTCGATCTTGCAAGAGAGATGAAAAAATGAGGAAAATGAAGTTGACCAGTAGTAGTTGGTGCTCTTGGAATGGTCCCTAAGGGGTTGGAAAAGAGACTAGAGGAACTAAAGATCAAAGGAAGAATCGAGAACATCCAGACCACGGCACAGCTTAAAATAACTAAAATATTTAGAAGAATCCTGGAGATCTGAAGAGACTTGCTGGCAATCAGATTTAATCAAAAAATCACCTGTGAGGACTGGTGAGAAAAACCCATATACTAATATTATCAGGGAAGGTGACCCACTAGGAATTGTGCAAGAAATTTAAATTCGACCATACGAACAAATGGTATATGCACGACCAAGAATCTGTACTAGAGAATGAGATGCACAAAATTCTCTGGGATTTTAAGACACAAACAGATCACATAGTGTTTGTAGTTTCAACACAACTAGTTTCAAACAACAAACATGAGTGAGTTCAAGTCTCATTGAGTACCCATTAGCAAGGCCTTGAATCGTATATGTTCTCTGACGAAAGTAATAAGTTTGAAACATACTCGTGTGTAAGAACAAAGATTGAAAAAAATCAAATCTCTTCGTGTACCTACCTATTTTAATATATATATATAGTCCAGTGTTAGAGTTTCGGTTTATGCATTCTGCGGCTGTTGGTTCGATCTCCTGTGGTGGAGATCGAACCGTATGCACTGCTGATGAGGCCTAATTAGGTCGAAACAGCTGTTCAGTGTTCCGTATGTCACATGCAGGTGTTTACCGAATTTTCTAGTCATGGTAATTTAATCAATATATATATATATATATATATATATATATATATATATATATATATTCTATAATTCTGAGAGTGAAAAAAACTGAGATGATACAATTTGCCAATAAACAAATATTACACAAAATGATATCTGGATAAAATTCCATAAAAAAAGAAAGGCTTAAAAAGGGTTGATTAATTGGTCGGTAGAGTATGATATCTTTCGTTTGTTTCATTTAAAATATATATATATATATATATATATATATATATATATATATATATATATATATATATATTATGCTAACTTTATCCTTTCTGACGTTTTTTTTTAATCAATAAAATTTAGTTTGGTCCAACCCTTCTTCAGTCAGAATCGTCCTGATGATCCGGTTTGATGAAACCTAGGAAGATTTTTTTCTGACTTTGTTGTTTTATATATATATATATATATATATAGAGAGAGAGAGAGAGAGAGAGGGAGTGAGAGAGAAAGAGAGAAATGGTAGATTTTAGTAAATCTGACAAGATGATAAAAATAAGTGGAAAAGTGGATAAATCAACACTGACAACGGATTCTGAAGATGTTCTTTTTTCAATTAAGAACGAAATATCATTAAATCTGTTGTCAATGTTGGTTTATCAACTTTTCCACGTATTTTTATCACATATATACAATAGGATTTGACATTAAATAACCTATCAGTGTTGATATGCCATAAAACATAACGAAACTTGATAAAGAAACCCGTCTTGGAAGGAGAATACTCTTAATTCAAAGCCTGAATATCATTTTTGAGAATCTGTGGCATAATTCTTTTGTTATCAGCTCATCTAAAAAAATGTTACTGGTTCTACATAAGTCTTCACCATTATATGTAAAACACCTGCGTTGTTTATTTGCTCTGATTCGGCTTAGTTAATGGATATCATCTATGTCAATGAACAAACATTATTTATTCATTTGATTTAACGACAACCTTAAAAGTTTGGCGACATCAAAACACTTCTATTAAGGAAAGTAATGATCATTTAGTTTTTATATTAAATTAATAAATTATATAAACTATCAGAAATTCTTATAATTGCCTGAAACAATAGTCATAGATCCATTTTTTGATAAAACATATCGTGTAAATGTTATTATTATTATATATATACAAATAAAAATATGCGCCCTTCGTTGGGCGCAAGTATTTAAGTTTTGATGTTGTAAAATTAGATTAGAAAGAATAACGAAACTAAGTAAGAACACACAAAAAGATTACACTTATCCTTATTTTATTTTAATTGATTTCTACACAAAATTATACACAGAATTGCTTTGAATTTGTTTTAATACAATATAATAATATATTAAAGAAGAAAGACAAACGAAACTAAATCAGAGGACATATAAAAAGATTACACTTATCTTTATTTTCATTGATTTCTATATAAAATTATACACAGAATTGGTTTGAATTCGTTTGAAAATAAAACAATATTAGAAATTAATAACACCAAGTAATCATTTATTAAACCTCATTTTGTCAAAACCAGTATACAAATTATTCACATCATATACTATGTAAACCCTCATTTCTAAATGATATATAAAACATATTTTCGGATTTTAAATGTTATAACAATATGGGCTTGTACAAATACATTAACACCACGGGCTCACTCCTGCCCCCGGTTTTGCAGAGGACCGCATGGCATTCTTGCCGGGTGGCTGGAATCAATGATAAGCACAGATTCACATTGCACTCGGCCCTTTGACTGGTGAATCACTGACATACATGGATTCACATTGTACTTAGTGAATCAGTTACAAACAATGACCCACATGCATCTGACCATCGGGTCTGCTGAACCTATGACCAGTAGCACATGGGCCTCAGCTCATATGTTACCTCCTCCACCCCAGTCCCCACTTTAAAAAGACTTTGAGTCAAATCCTACCTTGTGGGAGATACAGATAAATATCAGTACCATGAGTTTGTCCCGCCCTTGGTTTTCTGGGAGCCTCCCTGGCGTTCGCATCAGGTGGGTGTTATCAATTTGCAATTGTCTGGTCACAGAGGGCTGTCCCTATAGATAATACCTATTTTGGAGGGCTGAGTTCGCGGCTTGGCGTCTGAGATGCCCAAATATAAGGAGTGTCGAAAGAACCAAGTATTTTTCGTGACAACCGCGAATGAGTCTGATTTGTGCTGGCCTACCCGACAATAAAATGACCTTGTATTGTATCCTGACTTTGTAGGAAGTCAAACAACATTCATACCATGAGTCTGTCTGGTGTTCTCGCCGGACGGCTATTGTTAAGTTGAATGGCCATGTTGTAAGGGGCCTTCCGAAGGGACCAAGTTTTTTTTTTTAACTAGCCACACATGAGTCCTAATTTGTGCATGGCTCTCCATGATAAAACAACCTTGTGCCATATATTGGCTCGGTGGGTGTTATTAATTTGAATCTCCTAGTTCAAGGGGGGCCTTTTCTCAATACTTTGCAAGGCTGAATCCATGGGGAAGGCCAATGAAAACAAGCATTTTTTGTAACGACCACATATGAATCTCAATTAGTGTGTGGTCCCGCACTATAAAATGACCTTGTGTCACATCCTGACATGCTGGGAAGTCAATTAAATACCAATAATACTATAGACAGTTTTGAAGCAAGTCAAACTCTGCCAGATTATAATAGAAAAATTAATGAATAAGATGCTAATTATGATTAAATAATGATTATTTGATGATTGTTGACAATATAACGTAAATAAGTAAGGGAATTGTGACATCGGTGGTAATGTAGTTTCGGTAAAATACAGTCGCATATTCCTCATTTTAACAAACTGAACCATATTTAACATCTCAGAAATAAAATTTTTGATGTGTTCAATTTTCATGATATTCTAACAATTTTTAGATAGTGAATAGAGAATTCAATTTGCAGAGTGAATACTTACCAAATTGAATTCTCTACTCACCATCTAAAAATCCCCAGCAGTTATAGCTTTGATTAACTAAGCAATTTAATTATAAAAGCTATCAATAAAATCTTGCTTATTTATACAGATTATAAAAGGCCAGATTAGAAATGAAAAAGAATTGTCATGATTTGAATTTTTACGTCGAAGATGCTAACTAGTCATTCCCATGAAGCAAGAACCATTATGTTAGACAAGATGTTTACTGATAGATACTAATGATTTGAGTAAAAAAATAAGACAACTTACTGATGCAAACTGCAGTTATTTTTTATATTGTTATTTGTTTGTTTGGGTTTTATGGCATATCAACCTTTGTTGGTTATTTAACGCCAAATCCATTTTTATGTAAATAATCATTTCTATTTAAGACAATTCAGTTTAGCTTATGTACACAGTTTGTCTAAAACATTTCTATATAAAGCTATTCAGTTCAGTCAAACAGTTCTAATTCAAATAATTCAGTTTAGTATAAGTATAGTTTTTGTTTACACACAGTTAAATATCAAAACAGTTCTATTTCAAACAATTAAGTTTAGCATACAAAAACAGTTCCATTTCAAGCAATTCCGTTTAGCATAAGTACACAGTTTAATTCTATTTGACCCATAGATAGGACCCTATCAGGTGCTACCACTCTGGGCCAGAGTGCACCAGGGAGCGATGGTAATGAAGGGCTACACCGCATTCCCCAAATCTCCGGCATTACTGGAGCCTCACCATCAGATTGTTTAGTGTCAAATCCAGGACACTCGTTGGGGAAGTCTTACCCCTCTGCAGAGGTGCAGTCAATGTATTCTACAGCCACAGCTAATTGGGCGAATTGATATTATTAGACGACCCGTGAACCCATTGACTTTCTTTTGTGGCAGGTTTTTTTTTATGTTATTAATTCTTTCATTCAGAAAAGTGTAAAAGATTCGTATTTGCATTTCATAGAATCTCTGTTATATTAAGAATTTCGGTGATCAAAAATTGCATTCAGCGCGAACTAGCAGATGTAGAATTTTCATTAAGATACAAATTGAACTGGAAATTGCTTGATTCTTTAAGCTAAGTATTTTAGATATATTGCTCTTATAAAACCTGGCTATAATGCGTCGTTTTTGCAGCTTTATAGAAACGTATATATATATACATCCAGGGAATGGAGTAGTGCTCTCTCCTACTCTTCGGTGTAGTAGCTATTGAAAAGGGAGCCTTCGAATAGGGTCGCCAACTTTACTCATATATATATATATATATATATATCAGGTCATGGTGCTCGCATAGCGTTCTTTGACTTTTTTTTTTTTACAAATATTGCAAACTATATATATATATATATTCATATTAAAGTAGGCGAGCTAAGTCGAAGGCGACCCGAAGGCTTCTTTTTCAATAGGTACTACACCGAGGTGTAGGAGAAAGTGCTACTCCATTCCCTGGATAGACCCACTTTACATTTGATCCTTACTTTGTAATGGTGAGTGTTAAGCAAGTCGGTCTCAAGTACCATTTTCTGAGTCTTTGGTATGACGCGACCTGGAATTAAATCTCAGTCTTCCGGGCCATTGGCGAACACTACTCATTAGGCCAATGGCTCAGTCTTACATAGTTTGTTATATTTCTAAAAAAAAAGTGCCAAATATCAGTTTGGTCTGGTGTTTTTGCTTAACGGCATATCAACCTTCATCAGTTATCTAATGTTAAAGCCAAGATTGTCGCAGAACAGTTGTGATACTATCTGACCCAGAGCTTGCGGGGATAAGGCGGTTCATACTTTTCCTTATGATATTATTCTGAAAGTGAACGTAATAGCTTTACTGGAGTTCGAACTTGCTTACTTCAGGGCTGCAGTTTAGCGGCCAGCCATTATGCTACTAAATATCAGTGATAGAACATATATATAATATAGGAGAGCATAAACATGGCGTCAACAGTGCTTGGTGGTTGTCAGTTTCTCGACTATGCAATCATTCGACACATGATCTCATAGTCAAGAAACTGAGTTATTAAGTACAGTTGACTCAATGTCTAAGCTATCATAACTGGTATATATATATATATATATATATATATCATCATGTCACGCCACCAGCGCAGATCTTCCTGATCCTCTCCCGCCATCTATCGTCCATCGCTCCCGGCAGGTCTTCAAGGCTACATCCTGTATCGGCACAGAGTTGTTGTATATAGGTTCTAGTTGGTCGTTCTGCCTTTGCTCGTCCACGTGAAGGGTTCCACGGGAGTATGTCACTTATGAGTTCGTCCCTACTTCTCCAGCAGTGTACCACATGTCTGTTTCATCTAACTTGGATAGTTTTCGTGATGGGTGGTAAGTGACTATACTGCTGCTGCTTTGCGGGGTGCTGCCTCCAGGATTTGTTCAATATTGGTCGCAGCATTCTTGAGTAGTTGCCGTCAAGCTTTTTCTCCATACGTTTAGTTAGCGTCCATGTAGAGCATTCATACAGTAGTATCGACCCGACCGCTGTTTGGAAAAAGAAAACTGCGTTTTATTTCATCGGTCAGCTCTAACTTCCATATGATCGATAGTCTATCGTTGGCTGTCCATGCCTTTACTAGTCGCGTGTTGATGTCATTCTCAGTTGATGTGACACTGCTTTCTATGTAGGTGAACTCTTCTATTAGTTTCAGAGAACTACCGTTTAGTGTTGAGATGTTGCCTCTTTGATTAAAGCACATGTATTCCGTATTGTGTGCGTTGACATGGAGGCCAATGCCAGCAGCTGCTCGTTCCAGAATATATAAAAGGGTTTCGGCTTGGGGGTGTATTTGCCAGAAGTGCAATGTCATCGGCATATTTGGCAGCAGAATGCATACCAACTAAACAAAGAGCTAAACCTAGAGTCCCATGGGAGATATTAGTGGTTAGAAAAAAGCAGGCAGACGTAAAAACTGCTTCCAAATGCAATAGGTAAAACCTAACCACTGCCAATGCTCTGAAACTTAAAAAAGACACAAAATGAATTAGCTAACATATACCTAAAAGAACAAACAGAATACATACAAAATTAAATCAATAAGATTAGAGACTCGGTTGAAGATAGATAGTCTAGGATAGCATGGCAAACGGTAAACGAAGTGAGCGGAAGGAAGAACATTACGAAAGCTAAACTAAAAGCTACCAGCCAAGAAGAACGAATACAACTATGGAAACAACATTTCGAGAATTTACTCGGAAACCTCCCGAAAGTTACACATGAACCCATCACGAGAATTATTAGTAAGCAATTAGATATCAAACTAGGAGAGTTTACACAAGAAGAACTCGACTCAGTTTTAAGAAAAATTAAAAATAGGAAAGCGACAGGGCTTGACGAAATACCACCAGAAGTATGGAAGACCAAGGAATTCGACGACATACTTCTTCGACACAATATATATATATATATATATATATTAGACTCTTAAGTTTCCTCTGATGATTGCATCGTCATTGGTGCATGAAACTTTTAGTTATGAGATCATTATAAAAAAAGGCCTTAATTTATTTTTATTTTATCCTGCGCTTCTTTTCAGCATTTGAGCACTCTTGATTTAGTCAATATTTTAAAACAATCTATCTATCTATCTATCTATCTGCTAAACTTTTTTTCATCTCTTTACGTTTATCTATCCAATCGATTTGTCTCTCTGTTTATCAATACTTGATCTTTTAATCGCATAGATAAAAAAATAACTGTCACCAAGCACCATTGACTATATGTCTATGCAATCCTAACTTAAATACAGATAATCTATAACCGATTTTGAACACTCTATATTCAGAAATATATTAAACTACATTATCAATATATATATATATATACATATATATATATATATATGTGTGTGTGTGTGTGTGTGTGTGTGTGTGTGTGTTTACTGAGATAATACGAAAGTTATTAAAATGTATATGTGCACATGAGCGGTAGGACGGTCAACTTTATATATATATATATATACATGTATTGATAGATAAATATTCTTAGGTTCGTTCTTGATCTTAAGTAATCGCGTCTGAAGTCGCGCTGACATTTATCCTTTCCTTCTGAAAACCACTTCTTTCTTTTCTTTTTGCAAAACCTCATTAAAAATCTATCGGTTTAGTCGCCGTAAACGACTGAATTATTCCGTTCTCTTTTGCTTTAAGGAACGAACGAGACGATCCGTGGACCCGTTGGGTTCCCGCTGTAACAGTAAATCCCTTATGATATTGCTGTTTCTATTTAGGAAGGAGAGAAGGATTCTAATTAGCATTTCATTGTTGTCTCAGTTATATCGAAATTTTGGGTGATCACTTTGTAACAGCATGTATTTTGGTGCAAAAGATTTTGTCAGATCTACTTACCCCTTCTTTTTGTCATTGCCCTTATTTTCAAGAAACTGGATTCATGATGTCTCTTCTTTTTGCGCTTATTCTTGGCCATATTGTTGTTGTTGTTGTTGTTGTTTTCTGAAAAAATGAAAAAAAAATGGTAATCTATTAAAAAAGGGAACACGGAATGGTGTGAAATTAGTGAAATCCACTCATGGGTGCTAAAATGAGTTTATTGTTATTATCATATAAAATGTAATCTGACGACTGCGTTATTGTTTGAGAATATCTATTCATATATTTGAATGTAGTACGCAGAGGTAAAATCTGTTGGCGTGGGGGAGGTCTCCGTGGAGTGGTGGTTTACGTTCTAGACTGCGATATCGTTGTTCGTGAGTTCGAACTTATAGAATACACATTTTTTTAGCCTTAAAATAAACCAACCCAAAAATATACATAAGAATATTCTAAAAATTTTGGATCAAAATTTGTGTTGTATTTGTGGTGGAACTGAACGTGAAAGTATTACCCATAAAATACGGACGGGAACTCACTCATACTCACTCACTACAAATTGGAGAGTAACATATCCACTAAACAATAACACGTACCCACCACTAACTCCAGTCTTTCGAACCCTTCCAACTACTCGCAAAATTCTCTTTATTTCTTTAATGGTCTGTCTCTATTCATATCCCTTATTATTTGATCTAAGAATAGTTACTTGAAGCTCTAATTGTTTACTAAGGATTATTATCATTAATTACTTGAAAGCTTATAACTGTAAATTATTTGCATTAAGAATAGTTACTTGAAGCTCTAATTGTTTACTAAGGTTATTATCATTAGTTACTTGAAAGGATATAACTGTAAATTATTTGTATTAAGAATAGTTACTTGAAGCTCTAATTGTTTACTAAGGATTATTATCCTTAATTACTTGAAACCATATAACTGTAAATTACTTGTATTATGAATAGTTACTAGAAGCTCTAATTGTTTACTAAGGATTATTATCATTAGTTACTTGAAAAAGTGGCACGACATGATGATGATGACTTGAAAGCATACAACTGTAAATTATTTGTACTAAGAATAGTTCCTTGAAGCTCTTATTGTTTACTAAGGATTATTATCATTAGTTACTTGAAAGCATATAACTGTAATCGGGTAATTCAGCGATTTAACAAACAAACAATAATCTCAGATGTACAGGTTGTTTCGGCAAAAACAATACCCTTTCGTAATCTAATAACTAGGTTAACTCTCGGGCCAGTCTGCTGAGTCTGTAGAATACACCGACTGTATCTCTGCAGAGCGGTAAGACATCGCTAACGAGTGTCCTGTTATCACATTAAACAATCTGATGGTGAGGCTTCAATAATGCTGGAACTTTGGGAAATGCAGAGTATCCCCTCATTGCCATTGTTCCCAGGTGCACTCTGACCCGGAGTTATAGCACCTGATAGGGTCCTCTCTATGGGTCAAATTGAACTGTTTGACATTTAAACTGTGTGCAAACAACTTATGCTTAACTGAATTGTTTGGCATTAGATAACCAACAATGGTTGATATGCCATAAAACCAAGCCAAACCAAATCATATATATTTAATATATGTATAAAGAGGATTTGGTATTAAATAACCAATGATGGTTGATATGCCATAAAACCCAACCCAACCAAATCATATATATTTAATATATATGTATAAAGAGGATTTGGTATTAAATAACCTATAATGGTTGATATGCCATAAAACCAAACCAAACCAAACCAAATCATATATATTTAATATATGTATAAAGGGGATTTGGTATTAAATAACCAATAATGGTTGATATGCCATAAGACTCAATCAAATCAAATCATGTACATTTAATATATAAATATAACTTGGATTTGGATTTAAATAACCTACAATGGCTAATATACCATAAACCAAATCATATACATTTAAAATATATATTAACATGATTAGGCATTAAATAACCAACAATGATTGATATGCCATAAAACCCAACCAAACCAAATCATATATATTTCACATATATGTATAAAGATGATTTGGCATTAAATAACCTACAATGGTTGATATGCCATAAAACCCAACCAAATCAAATCATATATATTTCATATATATGTATGTAGAGGATTTTGCATGAAATAACCTACAATGGTGGATATGCCATAAAACTAAACCAAACTCAACCAAACTAAACAGACCAATTCTCGTTCAAGTGATCTCAAATTTTAAAAGCACGAGTAGAAACGACTCAAAATACTATGTTTAATATCTAAATGCTTTTTCTTTTCTCGTGAATGGCATTTCTATATGTGAATCGAAAAACCCGTTAAAATTAAACATAGAATTTTGTTTCCTCACAAGCTATTGAAATTTGAGATCATTTGAACGAGAATTGGTCAGGTTATTATGTTGTGAAATATCAACTTTTCTGAAACACCAAGTACATTTTGTTTACTATTTTTTGTGACGAAATGACCAAGTATGTGTACAGGCACCTTAGGTTTTATAATTTAAAAAATGTACAATATTTTTATTCTTGACATTTTTTTAGATTTCTTATTTTTAGGAATATGTTCAGTAACAGATAAAACATATTTCCCTTAATCTTTTTTTTTTTTTTTTTAGATATTTATGACGAGGATAATCGAAGATTAAATTCTGTTTTCTGTCATTGACTTGGATTTTGTTTATTTAATCTAAAAAAAAATCTTTATATGAATGATAGGATGAAAAAGTATTTGGAGTCTATATTTTCAAAATTTTTTTGGATATGGATTATGTTTTTATTGTGGATGTCTGTAAAGTATAATAAATATACCATTCAGGGGAAATAATCCGGTCGATGCCTAGTTGGATGGGGCTGTAAAATACGGCGACTGCATCTCAGCAGAAGGGCAAGACCCTCACCCCCCCACCCCCCCAAAAAAAACGAGTGTCCTGACATGATATTAAAACATCTAATGTTAAGGCTCCTGTCCTGGAGCTTTGGGGAAAGTTGAGTACCTCTTCATTGACATTACTCCCAGGTTCACTCTGACTTGGAGTGGTTGTACCTATTAGGGTCCCATCTATGGGTCAAATAGGAATATTGATTATTTACTAGACTTGAAACCATTTAACTGCGTGCAAACGAATGAACTTTGGTTCGTTTAAAAATGTTACCAACCTAACTATTAGTATACAAATAGTGTGTATATGTATAAACGGGATTTAGCGTTAAAAACCATCATGGTCATTATGCAATAAACATAACCAACCAACCAACCAACCAACCAACCTATCGATAATTAAATTATTGACGTTTTTCCTCAGCTTCAAAGCAATTGTCTGTGTACATTTACTTTGTACAGGTCTTCAAGATTTTATTGATTTCTTTTCTTGTTTTTGCAAGAAATACCGTTTTTTTAAAAGTTTATATGGCGTAAACTCAACCAAAACTCAAAAGGCACAAATAATTATTACCTCTTTGATCTATATACGTTTAAAGCGAGTCATAGATAATAGATTGCTTGAATAGTTGGACCTTGTCAGAGAGCTGAAAAAAGTTGTGGAACTTGATAGCGGCAGGAATACCAATCGTAATTTGAGGTCTCGGAACAATCTCTAAAAGTTAGAAAAAGAAACTGAAGATGAGAGGAAGAATTGTGGCCATCCAAATCACAGCACTTTAAGAATCAGCTAGGATACTCAGAAGATTCCGGTAAATCCGATAAAAATCTCAATTACCCAGAACCTAGTGAAAAAAAAAAAACGCAGTTTGAATTAGTTCGGTTTGGTTTTAAAGCACATCAGCCATTGTAGGTTATTTAATGCCAAAATTGCCCAGTCAGCTGGGGCTGTAGAATATACTGACTGCACCTCTGCAGAGGGGTAAGACCCCCCCCCCAACAAGTGTCCTGCATATGACACTAAACAATCTGATGGTGAGGTTCCAGCAGTGCTGGAGCTTTGGGGAATGCGGAGAACGCCTTCATTGCCATCGTTACCAGGTCCACTCTAGCTCAGAGTGGTAGCACCTGATAGAGCCTTATCTATGGGTTAAATAGAACTAACAGCATACTTATGCTAAACTGAATTGTTTGAGTAAACTGAATAGCTTGAAATAGAAATGGTTTTGACCATTAAACCGTACTTACATTTAAACTGCGTGCTTATGCTTAACTGAATTATTTGAAATAGAACTGTTTTTTGACATTAAAACTGAATTTACACTTAACTGAATTGTTACGTTTAACTGCTTGAATAGTTTGAAATGGAAATATTTTTGACAATTAAACTGTGTACTTATGCTAAACTGAATTGTTTTCAATAGAACAGATTATATACATAAAAATGGATTTGGCGTTAAATAACCTACAAAGGTTGATATACCATAAAGCCCAACAAACCAAACCAAACCTTAATGCCAAAAACATTTTTATACTTATAAACAGTTATATATCAAATAATTCAGTTTAGTATAAGAATAATTTTTGTTTATACACAGTTAAAAATCCAAACAGTTCTATTTCAAACAAGTCAGTTTAGCTTAATTACACAGTTTCAATGTAAAAAAAAAGTTCCATTTCATACAATTCAGTTTAGCATAAGCACACAGCTTAGTTCTATTTGACTCATAGATAGGCCTCTTTCAGGTGCTGCCACTCCGGGTCAGATTAGATTTGGGAGCGATGACAATAAAGGGATACTCCGCAATTCCCAAAGCTCCAGCATTACTGGAGCCTCATCATCAAATTGTTTCGTGTTATATCCAGGACACTCATTGGGTGAGTCTTACCCCTCAGCAGAGATGCAGTTTGTGTATTCTACAGCCCCAGCCGACAGGGAAAAATTAGAATTGGTGGTTATAACTCACATAGAGTATAATAATAATAATGATAATAATAATAATAAACTGAAAGATGTGATAAGAAGGATCATTACTTCGACCTTGCTAGGGAATTGAAAAAAACTGTGGAACATGTAGGGGACAATTATACCTATTGTAATTGGTGCTTTTGGTACAGTAACTAAAGGATTATTAAAGGGCCTGGAGGACATGGAAGTTGGAGGACGCCTGGAGACCATCCAAACGACAGCATTATTGAGAACAGCCAGAATACCGAGAAGAGTCCTGGAGACTTGAGGAGACTTGCTGTCACTTAAACTCTAATGAAAGACCATCAGCGCTAGCTGATGGGAAAAACTCTAAAGGAGTGCATAATAATAATTATAATAATAATTTCGTAGTCACGTGACTAATGTCAGAGTAAATAGCAATAAAACGGTGTTCTCCGCCAACAGGTAGCACCATAAGTCAAAAACAAAGGAAATAAAACGAAGAATGATATCCAGAACGCTGACAAATGTATGTACTGAATTCATAATTTTGATTTTGTCTTAATTATTTGGAAATAATCGTGTTTTATTCTTGTTACTGGCTTCTGTTGTGGTTTATAAGTTTTTACTGCTTAAAAAATAGATGTAAACCGATTTAACTAAGCATAGTAGTAAAATACGAAGAGTGGGGTGATGTTGAAACCTTATTCCTATATTTACCAACCCCGATCGGGCAGGATACGAAACAAGGTTAATTTTTAAGCGATGTTTAACAGATTTGAATTCAGTTTTCCTTCTCCTTGACTAGTTGCCTCACCAAGACTGAAGAACCTAGTCTGCCCTGCTATTTACCCATAGCTAAAGGGAGAATAATTGGATTCATACCTTTCCCATTATTAGAAATGTGAAATGCAATCAGTCTCGTCCAGGATTTGAACTCGTGTCGCTGTGTCCATTTCCTACGACGATAACCATTACACCACAGGCACCTCCATAGAAACGTTATTGCGCTATATATTTAATACATAGGAAAAGAAAAATACTGAATTGCTGAACTTTAACTAAGTTAAAACTTAACAAATAATAGAAAGGAAAACATTTTTTTTTTCACTGATTACATATCAGAAGAAGCCATGGGAAGCAGTATGGCGGATGAATTCAACGTTGAATTAACAGTGAGCCTCATCAGATGCTGGGCAGAAGAACTTTATAGTCCAACAGCCAGGGCAAAATTGTTGAGTCAGATAACTACTGCAATTCATTGATGAGAGTGGCGTCTTTTAATGAGGGAAGAAACAGCCAAACTAAACATTTTTTGCGACCCACTTATCAGTTCTCTTACTTAAAAAATACTTAGTCATATCTGTGACAGGTGCTCAGATTTTAAAAAATTCTCAAAAGAGTAAAATAATAATCATAATGGGCAATCCCAGTTATAATTTATAACTGACGAAATCTCATACGACAACATCAGGACATAGCTACGAAAGGAAAACTTTAAGAGAGAAACGTAATCATTTCCGATAGCAGCACAAAACAACGCCATAAAGACCGATTATAATAAAACAAAAATCGATAATACGCCTTAGAATAGCAAATATAGTTTATGTGGTGGCAAAGATGAAACGATTATTTACATGATAAACGAATGCAGCAAACTTGCGCAAAAAGAGTATAAAACTTGACATGATTGGGTGGGAAAGGGATCCATTGGGAACCGTGCAAGAAACTGAAATTTGCCCATTCTTACAAATGGTAAATGCAAAAACCAGAATCCTTTCTCGAGAATGCGACGCATAAAATTCTTTGGAATTTTGAGATACAATCAGATCGCCTAACCCCAGCCAGAAGACCAAACCTAGAGATAATTTACAAAAAGGAGAAAATTTTAGAATACGCTGACTTCGCCTTCTGCTGACGGACAAGGCCTGAGTATGAAACTAAACTGCATCTGGTGATGAGGTACCAGTTCTGGAGCACTGGGAACTGTGAAGTACTCCTTGATTGCTTTACTCCTAGATCCATTCTGACCAGGCGTAATAGGTTTCTTTGTTTAATGGCATATCAACCTTTGTAGGTTATTTAATGCCAAAGCCATTCTCCTAGAAGAATAGTAGTGGTACTATTTAATCCATAGCTGGGAGGATAAGGGGGTTCATACCTTTCCCAAGGGTATTTGCCCGAAAGTGAACGTAATAGTGCGACTGGAGTACGAACTCGCTTACTACGATTCCGCAGTCCATCACTTTAACCATTACACCACGAGGACACCCCCACCAGGAATAATAGTACCTGTTAGGGTCATATCTATGCGTCAACTAGATCTGTTAGAAAATCATTTGTATTAGATTTACTTTATGTAACGTGATATGGTAAGTTATCAAGTAAACGAAAGGCTAATTTCCAAGGAAGGATAGAGAAAAGAAAAAAAAAAATAAGAAAGAAAAAAGACAGACATGGGAGCAGGTAGTTGACCTCTGAGTGACTCAGAATAGGGCAGTTGTGGGTCAGCCGGTCCCAAGTGAATGACTGCATTAGTTGAGGATGACTAGAGAAAACTGGAGGTCCCAAGATCTTGTACGCTTCTGCGGAGCCAGAGGGAAGCGGATGTTCTACCTACCGACACGTATTTTTTGGGTAGTTGATGGCGAGACGTGACGAAGTAAAGACAGTTGAACACGAGAAGATGTGAGGGGGCGAAAGTTTACGAGCCCCATTTTTATGGGGTAGGCTCTAAAGGGAGCCTTACACTGGACGTGATCAAGCGGATAAGCATGTTAGAAATACAATAGAAAACCAGGAAGAAAATTTGAGGTCTGTGTCTGCTCTCTTTCTCTCCATGATATGTTGCTTCTCTTTGCCAAGCTAACAAATTTACAAGCCCCATTTTTGGTGTTGGGCTCTAAAGGGAGCCTTGGACGAGACGTGACGTGACCCAGCGGACAAACATGTTAGAAATACAACTGAAAACCTGGAAGAAAATCCAAGGTCTGTGTCTGCTCTCTCTTTCTCACCATGATAAGTTGCTTCTCTTTGCCGAGTTAATGCGATCGTCCCAGGTTCCATACTCTCTTTCTTTCTCCCGGCCACTACCTACAAGTTTTAGTAGTAAATAAACCTTTGGGTAGTTAAACAGAGTTTATTTCCTTCGTCAACTTATACCACGGTAGGGTCACAACTGTTGTATGTATATATAAACTAAACTAATGTGGAGTTAAATCCCTTGGAGTTTTAGCAATATACATTCAGTAGAAATAAAGTCATGGTTGACACAAAATGTGCTTTGTGGTTATCTTTATGAAGGCGCCTGGAAACTATCTTTCTCTCACAAGTCCATGTTCTAAGACGAGTCCGGTAAGCTTTGTTTACTTTCTTCTTTAAATAAAACAACAATAATAGGGTCCTAGAGGAACGAATGTCTATTTAGTATCGTTATATGCAAATTTCTCGTTGGTACCGTTATTGGTACACTTAATACCAAATATTTGTTTGGTTTGGTTTCTTTGTTTAATGGCATATCAACCAACCTTTGTATGTTTTTTAATGCCAAAGCCACTCTCATTGAAGAACAGTAGTGGTAGTATTTAACCCATAGCTGGGAGGATAAGGGGATTCATACCTTTCCCAAGGGTATTTGTCCGAAAGTGAACGTAACAGCGCGACTGGAATACGAACTCACTTACTACGATTCCACAGTCCATCGCTTTAACCATTACACCACGAGTAGCCCACCGCCGTGTTCGAATTATTTGTATTAAGAATAGTGACTTGAAGATCTATTTCTTTTTTTTACTAAGGATTATTATTATTAGTTACTTGAAACCATATAACTTTGTGCTTACAAATGATTATTATTTAATGGAAATGATTGCGCATAAATTATTTGTGTCAGATAGGAATAGTTGATTTATGACTGTGTACAAAACACTCTTCAAAAACATCTTCATTCTTTCTTTCTTTCTTTTTTATTAGATGAAAAAAAAATCCTGATATCAAAAAACTATATAAAAAACTTTTGTAAGGAACAAGTACACAAAAAATATAAATATAAACTTACTATATACGTAATTCCCTAACCTTTAGGCATAAAATAACTCTGATCGACTTGTAACCTGCTATTGCACAAGCAAAAGCATCGTTACGATGTACTTTTTTTTTACTGTGTTACAAAGATCACCTTAGACAAAGATCAGGATCTTAATAAGATAGCTAATATAGGCTCATGTTGTCTTGTGGGCGCGTATGTAGGCCAAGTCTGTTTTAATACAAGTAACCATTTTCAGTGTATGTTTGGTACACTACAGCAGACAGATACTATGTGCCCGCTTACTTCTCAATTGTCTGCTTCTCACGATTACTGTATTACTTGGTTGTTTGCCAAGTTTTTTTTCTTAAATTACTGACGATTATGAACTGATTTTACGTTTTTCTTTGCATATTTTCCCTTGCAGGCTAATTTTATTCAGTGCAATATACAATCACTATTTTTATCATATTTACCAACCCCTCCGCTCGGGTAGGATATGACACAAGGTCAATTTTTATGCGAAGTTTAACAGGTTTGAATTCAGAGTTTTCCATCTCCTAGACAAGTGGCCTCACCAAGGCTGAAGAAAAATCAGTCTGCCCTACTATTTACCCATAGCTGGAGGGAGAATAATTGGATTCATACCTTTCCCACGGGTATTAGTGCTATGTGAAATGCAATCAGTATCGTCCAGGATTTGAACTCGTGTCGCCGTGTCCATTTCCTACGACGATAACCATTACACCACGGGTACCAATCTCTATTTTTATTCACGAATTTCGATCGCATATTTGTTTTCTTTTTGATAACCGCTTTTTAAATTTTTTTTAGTTTCTTTAGCATTCTATTTGTTCGTTTTCGTTATAAGAGACTTTGTATATGTTCATTTTTAAAAAGAAATTTCTATTTATTTATGTGTATGAGTCGAAATTTCAAGACCTAATCTTTTTTATTAAAAAAAAAAAGATGAAATAAAAAAAAATGTGTGCCAATGTTGGTACTAATTTTACCAGGTTGAAATTTACGTGGCCAGTCATAAAGTCTTTGGAAAAAGTCACTGAAAAATGTCACAATTTTGGAAAAAAGTCAATTAATTTTATGGTGGCAAGTTGGGGTTAGGATTAGTGTTAAGTTTTTTTTAGAGAAATACGTTTTTAATTCGAGTGAGATGAAAGGGGTTTTCCGGTGACTTTTTCTCTGAATTTTTTTTTTATCTTGATTCGAAATTCAAACCGAATGGTAAGAGATAGGTGAAACTCTTGAGTTCATTAATTAATTTCATAAGATGATTATATGTTATGAAAAATGATGAACATATGTTCAGTAAACATGATTCTCAACAGGTTGGTCCCAAATAATTATAAGAATAAAAAGATACAAGTATAAGTTTCCAATGTTTGCAAGGTTAAAATTCAGACAAGTGAGAGGGAAGGTTAGTCTTAGTTAATTACGGAAATAACAATATACTAGCATAAGTACCCAACGTTTACAGGGTTATAATTCAGACATAGTAGGAAGGAACTATTAGCTTCAAAAATGAATCCAATTTAATTAATGATTTCGTGATCATGAGTTACATGCAGACGTTGAGTAATTAACTAATAGACGTAACCTAAAATTTGTATGTTTATTTTTGAGTAAGATTTAAATAAAAGATTTATTTAAGACTTATTTAAAATACTTATTCAAAAGACTTATTTAAGACTTTTTAAAAAGATTTATTCAAAAGACTTATTTAAAAGGCTTGTTTAAGACTTATTTAAGACTTGTTTAAAAGACTTATTTTAGACTTTTTAGAAGACTTATTTAAAAGACTTATTCAAAAGACTTATCTAAGACTTATTTAAAAGAATCGTTTAAGACTTATTTAAGACTTGTTTAAAAGACTTATTTAAGACTTTTTAGAAGACTTATTTAAAAGACACATCTAAGAGACTTATTTAAGACTTATTTAAAAGACTTATTTAAAAGACTTATGTAAAGACTTTTTAAAGACTTATTTAAAAGATTTAATTATTACTTATTTAAAAGACTTATTCAAAAGACTTATTTAAAAGACTTACTTAAAAGCAGTTTGAGTACAGTAACACAGTCCCTGGCCTGTGACAATATTTACCCTGCACTAAAGATTTAGAGGGAAGAGACCTATTCAAAATGTTTTATTTATACAAGGGTCAGTTATTTTGGGAGTCCCAGTGATGTAGTGGCTAAAATGTTTGACTGCAGCCTCGAAGTAAGCGAATTCGATTCCCAGTCGAATTATTGCGCTCACTTCCGGACTAATGCCCTTAAGAAAGGTATGAACCCGCTTATCACTTCGGCTGTGGGTCAAATAGTTACACTGCTGTTCTTCCAGAAAGATGGCTTTGACATTAAATAACCCACGAAGGTTGATATTCCATTAAAGAAATAAACCGAAAGTCTGTTTGTCTTGCAATAACGTCATCATTTTGCAATATTTGATATTTATCAAATTTGGGACAGAAACCCTCGTTCACCATGAAGTAATTCTTGAACAACCACTCAAAAAAAAAAAAAAAAAAAGAAAAAAGAAAAGAAAAGCAAACCCGTAAAAAGCAAAAACAAAAACAAAAACAAATTTGTGTTCTTTGCGTACCCCTCTGATGCACACAGCAACCTCTAACAGAAAATTTGTGAAGCATTCACACAAATTGCTAGATAGCCAGATATGAATATGCAGCATACCCATGATACGGATATGGGAAATGTACATAGAATGTTCATAACTCATATATAGATAACATAGGAATACCGAAACACGAAAAACTTTACGACTTCTCAGTTCAGGTACGAAACGTTTTATTACCTTTGAGTTAAAAGGTTTTTCGACATGAGGAGAGAGGCACAATCTTTCTATGACGACCTTTCCATCTGTCCCCCCATCACGTGCGACACATGCCGCAAGGCCTCATCAAGCAAGCGAAAGTCAACCTTCTTCTTCCGAGGCAGGAACTCAACTAACTTTTCTCAAATCTCAGCACACGCTTCCGATGCATGACGTCACTTACATCCCTGGTCACATTTTCTATCCGGGATTTTTATTGTGACATCTCTGAATGACACGTCCGCTCCACGCGTACGTGAACACCTGCGCTCATGTTTGCACCTAACTAACCCATGCACTGAGCCGAAAGGTTCCCAGTCTAACTAAACCCAAAGGCAAGATATATAAAACGGCCATTATATTACAAAATGGGGAACCTGAAAAGAGGTTTCTATTACTCTCTTATCTAAAGGAGTGTGAAAAACTCTCAAGGTGTAAAATAACAATAATGAAAAAAAAAGGTTCGGAAAAAAATGTCTCCTTCATTTCTAAAATATAACATATGGCACCATAATGCTGCTTCTCAAAGAAAATACTACTTATGTTAAGTAATGTTGGTTAGATTTGCGTATGACACTTACATGCAACTGTACCAATTATTATGGGACAGAGGAATTATTATGAAAACGGAGTAACTAAAAAATAAACATTCACATTTTAAACTATTTATAAAGGCTAATTACTTAACGTCTGCACGTAACTTATGATCGCGAAATCATTAATTTATGGAATTAATTTTTGAAGCCAAGAATTCCTTCTCTTCCTCCCTATTATGAGAGAACGTAAACGTTGGGTGCTTATATTGGTATCTTGTTACTTTTGCTTTGGTTTTATGGCATATCAACCACTGTAGGTTATTTAATGCCAAATCCTCTTTATACATATCAAATACATGATTTGTAAACACATTTTGTTGATAACATTTTTAAACGAGTCTAGCCTCATTCTCTTGCACTTAGTTAAACGGTTTCAAGTATTGCTATGTATCACTAACGTTTCAATTAAACATCAGTCATTTGTTAACACACAATTAAATGTTCAAACAGTTCTATTTCAAACAATTCAATTCAGTATAAGTCAACTAAGTTAAATGGTTCCACGTATGGCTATGTATCACTAACAATTCAATTAAACATCAGTCATTTGTTTACACACAGTTAAATGGTCAAACAGTTCTATTTCTAACAAGTCAATTTAACACAAGTCATTTTTTTTGCACACAGTTTAAATGTCAAACAGTTCTATTTGACCCATAGATAGGACCCTATCAGTATCGGAGAATACCTGAGAGCGATGTCAATGAAAGGTTACTCCGTATTCCCCAAAGCTCCAACATTACTGGATCCTTATCATCAGCTTGTTTTGTGTATTATCTAGAACACTTGGTTGGTTTGGTTTGGTTTGGTTTATTGGGTTTTATGGCATATCAACCTTTGTAGGTTATTTAGCGCCAAATCCATTTTTATGTAAATAATCTGTTCTATTTAAAACAATTCAGTTTAGCATAAGTACATAGTTTAATTGTCAAAACATTTCTATTTCAAACTATTCAAGCAGTTATATATAACAATTCAGTTTAGTGTAAGTACAGTTTCAATGACAAAAACAGTTCAATTTCAAATAATTCAGTTTAGCATAAGCACGCAGTTTAAATGTAAGTACAGTTTAATTGCGAAAAACATTTCTATTTCGAGTAATTCTGTTTAGTTTAGCAGTTCTAATTCAACTAATTCATTTTAGTATAAGTACAGATTTTGTTTACACACGGTTATATGTCAAAACAGTTCTATGTTAAACAATTCAGTTTAGTCTAAATAGTTTCAATGTCAAAAACAGTTCTATTTGAAAAAATTCAGTTTTTCATAAGCATGCAGTTTAAATGTAAGTACGGTTTAATTGTCCAAAACATCTCTATTTTAAGCTATTCAGTTTAATCGAACAATTCAGTTTAGCATAAGTATGCCGTTAGTTCTATTCAACTCATAGATAGGACCTTATCAGGTGCTACCATGGTGGGCCAGAGTGGACCTGTGAGCGATGGCAATGAAGGGGTACTCCGCATTTCCCAAAGCTCCAGCATCACTTGAACCTCACCATCAGATTGTTTAGTATCATATCCAGGAAACCCGTTGGGGGGGGTGTCATACCCCTCTGCAGAGGCGCAGTCGGTGTATTCTACAGCCCCAGCCGACTGGGCAAAGAACACTTCGGGATGGGTCTTATCCCTCTGCAGATATGCAGTCAGTGTATCCTACAGCACCAGCTGACTGGGTTGCGTGGAACAGAGGAATTATTATATGGGATAGAGAACGGAGTACCTAAAAAATAAACATTCACATTTTAAACTATTTATAAAGGCTAATTACTTAATGTCTGCACGTAACTTATGATCGCGACATGATTAATTATGGAATTAATTTTTGAAGCCGAAAATTCCTTCTATTCTTTCCTATTATGATAGAATCTCACTGGCTCATTGGCCTAGTGGGTAGAGTGTTCGCCAATGGGCTGGGAGACCTGGGTTCAATTCCAAGTCGCGTCATACCAAAGACTTTAAAAATGGTATTTGATACCTCCGAGCTTAACATTCAGCAATATAAGGTACGTATCGAGGGTAAAGTGAAACAATCCTAAGAAAGGAGTAGCGCCCTCCCCTACACCTTGGTGTAGTAGCTATTGAAAAAGGAGCCTTCGGGTTGCCCTCGACTACGATCGCCAACTCTACTTATGATAGAATCTTAACCTTACAAATGTTGGGTACTTATACTAGTATCTTGCTACTTTTATAATTATTTACAACCAACTTTTTAAGAATCAGATTTACTTACCACATGTTCATCATTTTTCATAATGTATAATCATATAACTTGCTAAGTGATACAAAAAACACAACAAAAAATAGCATATTTTCAAATTTTAAGTATATACCGAATATATATTTTTATATTCACCGTAAAATGAAATATTAAAAAATACTTCTTTGTATTTATTCAGTTTATAAAATTTTTCGTAAAAAATTAAACAATGATAAACATGCTCCAAATCAAGTCATTTAAATGTAGCAGAAAAATGGTTTATTTGGTGTCAAGGAAGCATCGAGTATTTAAATAACATAAGTAAAAGTAAAGTTGTCTCCCTTTAGTCGAGGGCGACCAGAAGGCTCCCTTTTCAATAGCTACTACACCAAGGTGTAGGGGAGGGCACTACTCGTTTCCCTGAATTGCTCCACTTTACCCTTTATACGTACCTTAAGTGCTAAACAAGGAGGTACCAAGTACCATCTTTTAAAGTCTTTGGTATGACGCAACGTAGGATTGAACCCAGGTCTTCCGGACTATTAGGCGAACACTCTACCCACTCGGCCAATGAGCCGGTTCAGTTAACTGAGTACAAATTATTTCGTATTTGATAAGAATATACTTGATACCTTATGATAGTGTACCAGGTAATGCTTATCGTATTCCTTCTCCTAGACTAGTTGCCTCACCAAGGCTGAAGAACCCAGTCTGTCCTATATTTACCCACAGCTGGAGGGAGAATAATTGGATTCATACCTTTCCCAAGGGTATTAGTGCTATGTGAAATGCAATCAGTCTCGTCCAGGATTTGAACTCGTGTCACCGGGTCCATTTCCGACGACGATAACCATTACACTACGGGCACCTCCAGGTAATGCTTATTGTTATAAACAAATAAAGAAGTTCGATTAAACATGATTGCAAAGGAATATTAAAACCATATCATCATCATCATCATCATGTCGTGCCGCTAGCACAGATATCCCTGACCCTCTCTCGCCACTTCTCCCTATTGTTCATCGCCTCTGGCAGGTCTTTAGGGCTACATCCCGTATCCTCACATAGCTGCTGTATGTATGTTCGAGCTGGTTGTTCTGCTTTTGCTTGTCCATAGGAGTACATCACTTATGAGCTCGTCCTTGCTTCTCCAGCAGTGTCCTGCATGTCTGGTTCGACTAGCTTGGATAGTTTTCGTGATGGGAGGCAGGTGGCCGTATAGTTGGTGGACTTGTTCAATATTGCTTGCAACATTCTTGTGTAATTGCCGTCTAGCTTCTTCTCCAGCCGTTTAGTTAGCGTCCAAGTAGTGCATCCATATAGCAGTATCGATACGACCGCTGCCTGAAAGATACTGCGTTTCATTTTATCGGTCAGGTCTGATTTCCATATGATCGAAAGCTTATCGATAGATGTCCATGCCTTCGTTAGCCGTGTGTCGATGTTTTTTTCAGTTGATGAGACGCTGCTTCCAAGGTAGGTGAATTTGTCAACCAGTTTCAGAGAGGTTCCGTCTAGTGTGGAAATATCGCCTGTTTGATTACAGCACATATATTCAGTTTTGTGTGCATTGACATGGAGGCCAGTGCCAGCGGCGGCTCGTTCCAAACTATGCAGTTGTGTTTCGGCTTGGTCGGGTGTAACAGTTGGCATTTGTATTAAAAATAGTTACTTGAAGATGTAAGTGTTCACAACAGATTATCATTAGTTACTTATAACCATATAATTGCTTTTAAAAAGACTGACTTCGGCATTTAATGTGATAGATTGATTTTAATGGTATATTAACCCGTTTAGTTCTTTTCATACCTAGAAGTCAGGGAATCACGTTCTTTGTTTGTTCATATATTTTCTGTGCAGTTTTATCTTAAGATTTTTTTTGCACACGGACCCTAACAGGTACCCTCCCTGTCAGCAGGGGCTTAGAATACGCGGCAGAGAAGTAAGATTCCCCCAAAAAGGGCGTCCTAGGTCAGGCAATAAACTGCATCTCATGGTGAGGCTCCAGTCTTGGAGCTTTGGGGAATGTGGAGTATTCTTTCATTGCCATTACTCCCAGGTTTACTCTGACCTGGAGTGGTAGTATCTGTTAGGGTCCTATCTATGAGTCAGAAAGATCTATATGCAAATTATTTGTTTGATAGGAATACTTGATATTACATATTACATGTAAGAAACTACACAAAAATGTAGATATGAACGTACAATGTACGCAGTTCCCTAACATCTAAGCATAAAATAAGCCCATACGGGTTGACATGCCGTTAAAATAAATCAGTCAATCAATCAACGTAACAGTTACAATCACTTTGGGTCAGAGTGGACCGGGGAGTAATGGTAATAAAGGGGTTCTTCACACTCTCCAGAGCTTCAGCAAGCAAGCAACCAACCAACCATGCAAGCAACATATCACCTACAACCAACCAACCAACCAACCAACCAACCAACCAACCAGGCAACCAACCGTCACAAAGAGAACTTTCAAGTTTATCAGATGCATTGCAAACCAACAAAGCTGAAAAATTCAGCAGTCGATTAAGAAACTGAAAACAAAACGCATTTGGGAATTGAAAGAAGAAATAATGTTTCTTTAAGGACATAGAAAAGTAAAAAAAGAAGAGAAATATTTAACTCCATTAGTTTTCCGCTTCTCTGGGGATTTTAAATTAATGAATACCATTAATTAAATCTGGAAAGTTTCATAAATTAAAGGTTTTTAGCGAAAAGAGAAAATCTGCGGCATTTTTAACTCTTTGAAGCTGTAAGACTGATATTTCAGAACAAGCACTCACTTATACACTGTAAGACCAATATTTTCAGTTGTATGCTTTTTTAAAAAAAGGTTATGAACCCTATATTTGTTGGGTGGGGGTACCCTATGTGGTATTATTGCGATTCTTATTGGGTAGCAAGTATTTGACAATGTTTTACGATGTTTTTGGCAGGATTCTATTTTACAATAAACAATTAGCCCGATATTTTAGGCTGGGCAATATCTTACAATAAACCGTGAAACGGATATTTTGGTCCCCATTTTATCATAACCTATGAGCCAAATATTTGACAGGACAATATTATATAATAAATCATAAGCCCGATATTTTATCATAACCTATAAGCCCAATATTTTGGGCTAGGCTCTATTTTACCATAAGCTATAAGCATACAACTTTGGGCTGGGCTCTGTTTTACAGAAGCCCGATATTTTAAGCTGCGTTCTATTTTACCATAACCTATGAGCACAATATTTTGGGGTGGGCTCTATTTTACTACGGACTATAGGCCCGATATTTTAAGGTTTGGTTTGGTTTGTTGGGTTTTATGGCATATCAACCTTTGTAGGTTATTAAACGCCAAATCCATTTTTATGTAAATAATTTGTTCTATTGAAAACAATTCAGTTTAGCATAAGTACACAGTTTAATTGTCAAAAACATTTCTATTTCAAAATATTCAAGTACTTATTTGTAACAATTCTGTTAATTATAAATACAGTTTTAATGTCGAAAAACAGTTCTACATCAAATAATTCAATTAAGCATAAGCACGCAGTTTAAATGTAAATACTGTTTAATTGTCAAAAACATTTCTATTTCAAGCCATTCAGTTTACTCAAACAATTCAGTTTAGCAATGGGAGTGATGGCAATGAAGGGGTACTCTGCATTCCCCAAAGCTCCAGCACTGCTGGAACTTCACCCCCTAACGAGTGTCCTGGATATGACACTAAACAATCTGATGGTGAGGTTCCAGCAGTGCTGGAGATTTGGGGAATGCGGAGTACCCCTTCATTGCCATCGCTCCCAGGTCCACTCTGGCCCGGAGTGGTAGCACCTGATAGGGCCCTATCTATGGGTTAAATAGAACTAACAGCATACTTATGCTAAAATGAATTGAGTAAACTGAATAGCTTGAAATAGAAACGTTTTTGACGATTAAACCGTACTTACACGTAAACAGCGTGCTTATGCTTAACTGAATTATTTGAAATAGAAGTGTTTTTCGACATTAAAACTGTATTTACACTTAACTGAATTATTACATATAACTGCTTGAATAGTTAGAAATGGAAATGTTTTTGACAATTAAACTGTACTTATGCTAAACTGAACTGTTTTCAATAGAACAGATTATTTACATAAAAATGGATTTGGCGTTAAATAACCTACAAAAGTTGATATGCCATAAAACCAAACAAACAAACCAAACCAACCTTACTCGCTAACACCAGGATACCAAGCGGAGGCAGGGATTATACTTGAGATTGAAATGATTTTAAAGTAATGTGTCAAGGGTCAACGAGGAGCTGAGTGCTGATTTATTTTTTTCCCTTTTCAGCCTGACATTTGTATTACTGTAAGAATAGATCGCAAGTGTAAGAATAATCCTGGTAGGGTCTGTTATATTTGTGGTAATGTGGTTCTTCCTAACCGTCAAGCAAAAATAAATGACTTTTTGAAGAAAGCATATCGCGATTACTTTGAAGTCAAACTAGGGGATCAGGATAAGCCATTCGTTCCCCATGTTTGCTGTCAAAGATGTGTGGAGAACTTGAGGGATTGGAGGAATGGGAAAAGGAAGAGTATACCATTTGCCATTCCTCTGATCTGGAGGGAAGGAAAAGATCACATAATGGACCGTAATTTCTGCATGGTAAATCTCAAAGGAATAAATCCCAAGAATAAACACCATGTCAAATACCCCAATGTTCCTTCTGTTGTTTAGACCAATCTCTCAGAGCCTAAACATTCCTGTTTCTGAGCTAGATTGTAACATGGATATAACTCTGATTCCGAACATAGTGACACAACTATTGTAGCTGGGGATGATGCATAGAAGTCAGAAGAGGACGACCAGCGAGTACCCTTGACACAACCAGAACTCAACAACCTGATATGAGACCTGAACCCTTCAAAGGAGTCTGCTCAGCTGTTGGATTCACGTCTCAAAGAGAAATATTTATTGGCACAATGAACAACATTCTACAAGTATCGAGACCCTGAGAGAGAATTAAGACAGTTTTTCTCGTTCCAGGATAAGTCATCATTGTCTTATTGGTACAATATTGCTGGATTGATCAAATCAATGGGCTTAGAGTATGCTACGGAATAGAGGCTTTTTTTGTAGAAGAACTGCTTAGAGACTTCAGCTGGATGAGGTATTAGCTCATCCAGCAGAAATCTCCAAGCAGTTCTTTTACATAATGGGAATAATTTCTTATCTATCCCTATTGGGCATTCAGAACAAATGAAAGAAACTCACAACAGGCGGGATCATTTGCTGTCTACTGTTAATTATAAGGAGCATAAATGGTTGACCTGTGGAGATCTTAGGGTGGTTGGATTGGTCATAGGGCTCCAAGGTGGGTACACAAAATAACCTTGTTTATTGTGTCTCTGGGGCCAACATTATATCATACAAGTGTGTCCGTTAACTCATGGGTTAAAACCTGGCTTGCATAACGTTTAGTCTCACTCTCTCATTGAACCAAACAAAATACTGGTTCCACCCTTAAATATCAAGTTAGGAATAATGAAGAACTTTCTGAAGGCAATGGACAGCGAAGGCAGCGGGTTTGCTTTCCTTCAGAAGTTCCCACGGATAAACCCGGATAAACTCAAGTCTGATATATTTGACGGCCCTCAGATAAGAGAACTCATGAAAGACTTAATGTTTGACGAAGCACTACGCGAAGCTAAACTATCCGCCTGGCAGTCACTGAAGTCAGTTGTTACAAACTTCCTGGGAAACCACTGGTGTGCCGAATACGAAAAGGAAATTGAAAAGAGTTTCCGCCAACTTGGGACCTAAATGTCAGTCAAACTGCACTTTCTGCGGTCACACTTGGACTCTTTTCCAAAGAATTGAGGGGATTTGAGTGAAAAGCAGGGTGAACGCTTTCACCAACCATTCGCATTATGGAAGAGCGCTACCAAGTCCAGTGGGATGTAAACTTTCTCGCTGAATACTGCTGGTGTTTGAAACGGGATACAGTGGCTCTCGAGCATAGGAGGAAGTACCTGAAAAGACCTTTCTTTCATAAATAGCTTCTTTCGTGTATTTTTCATTTTACTATGGCACAATATGAGCTTTCTGTGAATATACAGCCCTAAATTTAGGATTATTTGTTTAATTCAACAAGAAAAAAAAAACAACATAGAATTAAAATACTGTTCTATACATTTCAAACAGAGCTTGAATCTTTTATTTGATCTGATTAGGAAAAATGAGTACGACTTTGAATTCAGCATAAAAAAAGCTGCCTTGAAATCTGCTATTATATATTCGATCTTGAAAACATCGCCGGCCAGTATTATGAACAAGAATAAAATTACGATAAGAAAAAAAAATTAGTGTAATGTTGAAATTATAGATAGTGATGATAATAAAATTATAATTTAAAGACTGAATTTAGGCATTAGATACTCATAAGCAATTGATATACCGTTAAAAATCAGTTATCTAAAACTAAGATGAAAGACATAATAGAAAAAATAGTTTGCAATATTCCATCTCATATAAATTAAGTGAATGTAATAACAAATCAATAAAAATTAAGATATAATAATCATTATAAATACGGTTAAGCTGGCTTCTCGTGGTAAGTGGGTGCATATCCAAGTCCTGCTCAGAGTTATTCGACTATTTCCAATCGGCGCTGTTCACTGATGTTAGGAAACCGAGGGTCAGAATGATTGCGATGAAAAGCAACTAAAATTAAAATGAAAGAAATGATAGTAAAAAAGACAGCTGACTATGTTACATCTAATAAAAATTAAAGACAATATTTCTAGAGGTCCGGAAGACGTAATGGTTATAGAAAATCATTGGTCGCTTTTACGGCATCTCAAGCCTTGTTGAGTTATTTAATGCAGAAATTAGTTTTTTTTCAGCAATTCTATGGTTTCAAGTAAGTACTCTAATTTGATAATAATAATGACACTACTACTACTACTACTACTACTACTACTACTACTACTACTAATAATAATAATAATAATAATAATAATAATAATAGTGTATAAAATTCGATACAACTGATTGGGGAAGGTGATCCACTGTGAATCGATTGAAATTTGATCTTACTGTCAAATGGTATATGCACAATGAGAGAATGAAACGCATGAAATTCTATGGGATTTTGAGATACAAACGAATCATTTGATCCCGGCATGTAGATCAGACCTGGTGATTATTTACGAAAAAAAAAAGAAGAAAAACCTTCTGTCTTGTGGAAATGAAAGAAAGCGAAAAGAGAGTCAAGTATTTTGATCTCGCCTAAAAATTAAGAAAGCTGAGGATTATGAGAGTAACGGTGATACCAGTCATAATTGGCGCGCTTGGAACTGTCCCCAAAAGATTGAAAAGAGAGATAGAAGAGATAGAAATGAGAGAACAAACAGAGACCAGCCAAATAGCAGTATTAACATCAGCCAGAATATTGAGAAGAGTCCTGGTTGGTTGGTTGGTTGGTTGGGTTTTATGGCATATCAACCTTTTGTAGGTTATTTAACACCAAATCCATTCTTATACAAACAATTCAGTTTAGAAAAAGTACGCAGTTTAAACGTAAGTACAGTTTAATTCTGAAAAACATTTTTATGTTAAGCAATTCCGTTTAGTCAAGCAGTTCTAATTCAGCTAATTCAGTTTAGTATAAGTACGGATTTTGTTTACACACAGTTAAATGTCAAAATAGTTCTATATTAATCAAATCAGTTTAGTGTAAGTACAGTTTCAGTGTCAAAAAACAGTTCCATTTCTAATAATTCAGTTTAGCATAAGCAAACAGCTTAAATGCAAGTACGGTTTAATTGTCAAGAACATTTCTATTTCAAGCTATTCAGTTTTGTCAAACAATTCAGTTAAGTATACGTATGCCGTCAGTTCTAGTTAACCCATAGATAGGGGACCCTATCAGGTCCTACCACGCCGGGTCAGAGTGGACCTGGGAGCAATGGCAAAGAAGGAGTGCTCCGCATTCCCCAAAGCCCCAGCATCACTGGAACCTCACCATCAGATTTTTTAGTGTCATATTCAGGACACTAATTGGAGGGGGTACCCTCTGCAGAGGCGCAGTCGGTGTATTCTATAGCCCTAGCCGACTGGGCAAAAGAGTCCTGGAGACCTGAGAAGACTTGCTGTCTCTCAGACTCCAGTGAAAGGTCATCAGCTAACGCTTGTGTGAAAAACTCACAAGAAATAATTATAATGATAATACCAAACTGTTTGCCAAAAACGAAAAAGAATTAAAAACCCTAATATAGACTGTGATAATATATAGTCAACGCATAGGGATGGAATTTGGCATAGGAAAATGCACTATGACACGGGAAATGACACATGACGCAAGGAATGGAACTATCAAACCAAGAAAAAAATTAGAACGCTCAGAGAAAAGGAAACCTACATATTCTTGGGAATATTGGAAGCTGACACAATCAAACGAGTGAAGACGAAAGAAAATATTAAAAAAAGTATACCTCAGGAGTACAAGAAATGTACTCAAAACCAAACTATATAACAAGAACCTTATAAAAAGGATTGATTCCTGGGATGTCCTCTTCATAAGATACTAGGACAATTTTTGAAGTGGACAAGAGAAGATCTTAAACAAATGGACCAGAGAACAAGAAAACTAATGATGATGCACAAGGCCTTACATTCCAGAGATGACGTTGACAGACTATATGTGTCAAGAAAAGCAGGAGGAAGAGGATTTACCAGCATTGAAGATTGCGTTGACGCATTGATACAACTGTAATATAATAAACGAGGGATTTCGGTTCATGCCTTTGGGTTTAGTTAGGCTGAGAACCTTTCGGCTCAGCACATGGGTTAATTAGGTGCAACCTTGATGCAGGTGGTAACGCATGCGCGCGCACAGAGCGGACATATCACTCAGAGATGTCACAATAGCCTGAGATGATGAAACGGGTGACGAAGTGAGGGTGACGTCATGCACCGGAAGCGCGCTGAGGATTTTGGGGATTTCGAAAAAAGTCCAAACGGATTGCAAAATGAAGACCTCTAGATCAGATACTGTAGTTAAGGACAATAAAAAAACGTGCCCTCTAATTGATATGTCAGTGCCAACAGGTAATAAGATATCAGTCAAAGAATACAATAAAATAAGAAAATACAAAGACCTGGAAATAAAAACTGAAAAAATGTGACACTTTAAAACTACCGCCGTGCAGTGTAAGGATTAGCAAGCTAAACTTAAAAACATTCACGAGTGAGTTCGAGTCTCATTGGTGTATGGTAGCTGGAAGAATGTTATATTTTGAATGAAGTGACATGGTTGGTTTATGTATATGCATATTTGCTCGCTTACATAGCAGTACAGCAGAGTCTAATCGTCATCGTCTAGTCGACATCACGCCGTACATACCACCAGCACTCCAGTCCGATCTCAACCAACACTACTGACCTCAGTCAACCCAACAATTGGATACCTCATTCATACGACCTTGGGCTAAATCTAAGTAAAAAAAAAAAAGCTTAGGGAATTACAAAAAACTACCACCGTACCATTAGTAGTGGAAGCCCTGGGTAAAATCAAGAAATGAACAGATAAACCCATTAACAAGGCGGTGCCCGTGGTGTAATGGTTATCGTCGTAGAAAATGGACACGGGGATACGAGTTCAAACCCTGGACGAGACTGCATTTCACATTGCACTAATACCCTTGGGAAAGGTATGAATCCAATTATTCTCCTTCCAGCTATGGGTCGATAATGGAGCAGACTGGGTTCTTCAGCCTTGGTGAGGCAACTAGTCTAAGAGAAGGAAAACTCTGAATTCAAACCTGTTAAAATCCGCTTAAAAATTGAACTTGTGTCATATCCTGCCCGAGCAGAGGGGTTGGTAAATATGGATAAACCCATTAACAAGACATACAGTTATATAATTTCAAGTCTTCCTATTTAATGTAATGAGTTTCCACACAAGCATTTGGTTCAGTTATTTTAAGTAATTATATGATTTCAAGTAAGTAACAATAACAATCTTTAGTAAAAATTTATAAGTTCAAGTGACTATTCTTAATACAAATGATTTGCCAGCCAAGTCGGCTGGGGTTGTAGAATACACCGACTGTATCTCTGCTGAAGGGTAAGACTCCCCTAACGAGTGTTTTGGATGTGACACAAAACAGTATGATGGTGAGTCTCCAGTCTTGAAGCTTTGGGGAATATGCGGTACCTCTTCATTGCCATCACTCCCAGATCCACTCTATCCCAGAGTGGTGGCACTTGATAGTATCCTATCTATTGGTCAAATAAAACTTTTTGACATTCAAACTAAGTGCAAACAAATGATTTATGCTAAATTGAATTGTTTGAAATGGAACTGTTTGATCAATTAACAGTGTGTAAACAAGGGACTGATGTTTAATTGAATTATTAGTGCTACATAGCAATACTTGGAACCATTTAACTTTGAGTAATGTTTACAAATCATGTATATATAATATATATGTATAAACTGGATTTGGCATTTAATAACCTACAATGGTAGATATGCCATAAAACAAAACCGAATCAAATCTAACCGAATAATTTGCTTTGTTAGCTTCAATTATTCTCATCTAATATCAATAATTTCTAAAATTATCGATTTGACCAATAGATGGGACACTAGTAGGTGCTACCACTTCATGTCTGAGTGGATCTGAGCGTAATAAGGGTGTAGTCCACATTGCTCAGAGCTTTAAAATTCAAACCTCACAACTGGATACAATTTCATTTAATTCCATTTAAGGAAGGATTCTTATCTCTTTGCTAGGGATGCAGTCGACGTATGCTAAGTTTTGCTAATTGGGTGTCATTCCAAAGCCATCCTTAAAATTGGGTGTCATTCCAAAGCCAACCCATAACTAGTAGGATAAGAGCTCTCATACCATTCCCAAGGGTAGTAGTCCGAGGATGAAAGAAACAGCCCAAGTGGAATTCGAACTCTTTTACATCGAGGCGGTAGCAGGAATGAAAAGTAAGTATAACTATTAATTCTACGAGTATATGACAAAGTCGAATCAAGGTGAAGGAAATGCTTATAGAAACTATTTACTTGCGTCTGTTTATCATTTTACTCATACACTGCACTTGTTTTTGAACAAAGACAGTTCATCTCATTAACTCAGTTCCACACATCTACGAAGAAAAATTGGCGTTCATCTTGCTAATGAGTTCGATCTTGTGTATTGTAGCTTTGTGTTTGATTAAACTAATTGGCTTGGTGTGGTTTGGTTTAATGGCATGTAAACTATTATAGGTTATTTAATGCCAAATCCTCTTTATACATATATATTAAATATATGAGTTAGTTTGGTTTGGTTTGGTTTGGTTTTATGGCATATCAACCATTCTTGGTTATTTAATGCCAATTCCTGTTTATACTTATATATTAAATATATAAGAGTTGGGTTGGTTTGGTTTTATGGCATATCAACCATTCTAGGTTATTTAATGCCAACTCCTGTTTATACATATATATTAGATAATTATATGATTTGTAAACACATTTTGTAGATAAAATTTTTAAACGAGCCTGATCTCTTTTTTTTGCACAGAATTAAATATTGCTAAATAACCGTCACAGTATCAGGACCGTATCAGGGGATAGCACTCTTAGCCAGATTGGTCTGGGAGCAATGGCAATGGAGGGGTACTCAGCACTACCCAAATCTCCAAGACTGAAGCCTAGACATCAAATGGTTTAGTGTCCGATCCACGAAGTGAGGTCTTACCCCTTTGCAGAGGTGCAGTTTGTATATTCTATAACCCCAGCAGACTGGGCTATGAGTAAACGTTTCCATGCACATGATCTCTCGTTGTGGTGCAATGGTTAATAAGTTAACAAGTTATATTAAGTAAAGTTGGCGACTGTAGTCGAGGGTGACCAGAAGGCTCCCTTTTCAATAGCTACTACACCGAGATGTAGGGGAGGGCGCTACTCCTTTCCCTGGATTGTTCCACTTGACCCTTGATACGTACCTTATATTGCTGAATGTTAAGCAAGGAGGTATCAAGTACCATTTTTAAAGTCTTTGGTATGACGCGACCTGGGATTGAACCCAGGTCTCCCGGACCATTGGCGAACATTCTATCCACAAGACCAATGAGCCGGTATAGGCCAATTGCTATCGATTTTAAGTCTCATGAGTGTTCCTTACATTTGGACTTATACCAAACAACGCAAAGCTGAGTGAATGTTTCCATGCACAATAATTCCAGTTGTTAATGCCTTGAGCGATAATATTTAACAAGCTAGGCTCGTTAGTCGTGGTTGTCGAGTTCAATTCTTTAGAGTGCTCCTAAGATCTGACCTTGTACAAACAACGCTTAGCTGAGTTAACGTTTCCATGCACATTAACTCTTGTTATAGGCAGGGTTGCAAGCGCGCCATGGTTAGTGAGGTCTAATAGCAAATTAATGATATAATCTCTAACGATACAATTGTTTTTATTTAAGCATCGTTTCCCGTCAGATCTCCGAAGTTAAGCAGTCATAAGTCTGTTCACTACTTAAATGGATGATCACTTAGGAATGTATTGGAACGACGAAGTCTAGCTATTGACAAGTTCTTTTCTTTTCATTAACTCAAATTAAGTCTAATTTTCTTCGCTGGATTGTGTGATGAGCTTATACAATTAAATCCCAAAGAATTTTATTCGTCGCATTTTCTCAGATTCTGGTTTGTGTACGAAATATTTGTCAGCATGATTATATTTTAATCGCTTGCACAATTCCCACTGGATCACCTTTACTACCTATTCTTGTCTACTCTAGAATTTCATTTCGTGCTAGTTTGCAACATTCGTTTATTATATCATTAACTCTTTCATTTCCGTCATTTCATCACCGATAATTTATTATTATCATTATTTAATCCTTTGAGAGTTTTTTTTACACCAGCCTTAGCTGATGGTCTTTCACTGGAGTTTGAGTGATAACAAGTCTCTTCAAGTCTCCAGGACTCTTCTAAGTATTCTTGCTAATCTTAATAATTCTGTCGTTTTATCATTATTTAGTCCTTTGAGAGTTTTTCACAGCAGCCTTAGCTGATGGTTTCTCATTTGAGTTTGAGTGACAACAAGTCTCCTCAAGTCTCCAGGACTCTTCTTAGTATTCTAGCTGATCTTAATAATGCTGTCGTTTACGTCTTGAGAGTTTTTCACATCAATTTTAGCGGATGGTCTTTCACTGGAGTTTGAGTGACAGCAAATCTCAAGTCTCCAGGACTCTTCTCAGTATTCTGGCCGTTCTCAATAATGTAGTAGTTTGGATGGTCTCCACTCGTCCGCCAACTTCCAAGTCCTCCAGTCCCTTTAGTAATTATTATTATTATTATTATTATTATTATTATTATTATTATTATTATTATTATTATTCCTTGGGAGTTTTTAATACCAGCGTTAACTGGTGGTCTTTCGCAGGAGTCTGAGTCTGATGTATATTTTTAATGTGTTTATTTGTTCATTTCTTGATCATACCCAAGGCTCTTCCCATTACTGGCACGGTAGTAGTTTTAAGGTGACACATTTGATTATTAATATTATTGCTGGTATTGTTGTTGTTATTGTAACCAGGAAGTAGCAAACAATAAGTGTTTACTAATAAACAAACTAACGAAGACTAATAAAATTTGCAGAAATGCCACAGACATGCTTCTCTCTCTCTCTCTCTCTCTCTCACACACACACACACACATATATATATATATATATATATATATATATATATATATATATTCGTTTGTAGTATAATAATAGTTATCGGAGAAAGAAATGGATACAGTTTCTCGAGTTCAAACTCTACACAAGGCTGTTTGCATATCGCATAGGGCTAATATCTTTGGGAAAAGTATGAATCCAACGATTCTCTCTCCATCTGTTGGAAAATAATTGGGAAGACTGGGCTCTTTAGCTTTGGTATAAGAACCAATCTAGAAGAAGGAAAACTTCTAATTCAAACTTTTTAAACTCTGTTAAAATTGACCTTGTGTCACATCTTTCTCGTGTGGAGGAATTGGATATATATATATATATAATTCGAGCGGTAAAATTAATTATCTTATTTTCCTGCTAATCAAACAGAAATCCTCATATTTAATCTGACCTCTTAATCCTCCAATCCAAATTTGAGAATAAACACATCATCGGATTTCTACAAATGAGTCTAGGCTATTTAATCCTTCTTTGGGTGTCGGGGTGGATTAGTGTAACTTTCTCAGTCGGTATTGATAAAATCCACAAGACCTTGTAAAAAATAAATCGGAAACGTGATGTATTTGTAAACTAAACGTTAGCCGATTTTTAAACAAGGATGTTGCGATTTAGAATATCTATATATCTATCTATCATAAATTAGTACACCCTAACAATATTCTGTCCTTTCAGCTGGGACTGAAGAATATGCAGACTGCACCTCAGCAGTGAGTAACTCCCCACTCAACGAGGGTCTTTGGTATGATACTAAAATGCATATGATGGTAATGCTCCAGGCCTGAAGCTTTGGGAAATGTGGAGTGCCCCTTCATTGCTATTACTCCAAATCCCACTCTAACCCGGTGTAGTAGTACCTGTTAGGTTCCCATCTATAGGTCAAATAGAACTGTTCAATCTTTTGTTTGGGATTATCATTATTAGTTATTTGAATTTGAAACAATCCAGCTGTGTGCTAATCATTTATATTACATAGGAATATTTTCTAAATGGAATTATTAGAGTTAGGTAAAGGTACTTGAAACCATTTAAATATGTGCAAACAAATGATTAATATTTAATAGAATTTTTAGTGTTTGATCGGAATACTTAAAATCATTAAACCGTGTGCAAACAAATTAATTCTAACAAATTAGTTTAAAGCTACATTTATACCTATAAACTATTCGCTTACAAATCATATATAAAAATAGAATTTAGCATTAAATAGCCCACAAGGATTGATATGCCATCAAACGCTAACCAGCCAATAAAACAACCAACCAACCTAACAATTTTTAAAATAAAAGGTTCAACTATGTATGTTAGTTGGGTGGGTTTGGTTTTATGGCAGATCAACCATTCTAGTTTTTTTTTAATGCCAAATCCTCTTTATACATAAATATTAAATATTTATATGATTTGAAAACATATTTTGCAGATAACATTCTTAAATGATGATGAGCTCTTTTTTTTGCACACAGTTAAATAGTTTCAAGTATTGCTATATAACAGTCACAATTTAACATTAATCATTTGTTTGCACACAGTTTGTTCTATTAGGCCCGTAGACAAGACCCTATCAGGTGCAACCACTCCGGGTCAGAGTGAACTTGGGAGCAATGGCAATGAAGGGGTACTCCACATTTACCAAATCTCTAAGGTTCTAGCCTGGCCATCAGATGGTTTAATGTCATATACTAGGACACTCGTTAGTAGAAGTTCCTACCTCTTTGCAGCCCCCGCTAAATGGGAAGTGAAGGTTTGTGTGGACTTGGGAGTAATGCTGAAAAAAGGGCAAATCTACATTTCAGAAGGGGAGCATTACCACTGGCTGCAATTTAGAATAATACCCAGGCAATCCTCCCTTTTTTTTTAGCGGTGATTGGGGTCCTCTCTACAAGAGATGCAGTTTGTGTATTCTAGGCACCGCTGACTGAAGAGACAAGTTATGATGGTTACTGAATAAATGCAAGCATAAGTAAGCGCAAATATTGTTCATTATTGTTCGGGACACCTAGTGAGAATCGAACTCACAAACAATTAGGATGTGAGGCGTTCAAAAAAGAGTTCTTATGTCAGTTCTTATAAAAGAGTTTCAATTCTCGTCTTTTTATTTTTTATGCCGTCAATGAAAATATGAATCAATCAGATATTTGAGATTCGATATTATTATTGCAACTATTTATTGAAGATATCATCAACTTATATAGGAAAAATAAGAGATACTTGTAGTATAATGGTTATCGTCGGAAGAAATGGACACGGCGATCTGTTTGAATTCCTTTTAGCTCAAATATTCTTGGGAAATATATGCATCCAACTATTCTCCCTCGAGCTATGGATAAATGATGGAGCAGACAGGGCTCTTGAACCTTGCTATGGTAACCGGTCTTGGAGAATGAGCGAAAGAAAAAAATCTCTAAATTAAAACCTGTTAAATTCCACTTTGAAATTGACCTTTTGTCACGTCCCGCTTGTGCGGAGGGCTAGGTAAATGCATCCTCTCTCAATATATATCTCTCTCTCATACACACACACACACACGCATATATATATATATAGATAGATAACTGTATCAATCTCGTTTTCTCTGTCACACACACACACACACACACACACACACACACACAGACAGAGAGGGTGTCCTTGTGGTGTAATGGTTAAAGTGATGGACTGCGGAATCGTATTGCGCGAGTTCGTACTTCAGTCGCGCTATTACGTTCACTTTCGAGCAGATACCCTTGGGAAAGGTATGAACCCCCTTATCCTCCCAGCTATGGGTTAAATAGTACCACTACTGTTCTTCTAGAACGGCTTCGGCATTAAATAACCTACAAAGGTTGATATGCCATTAAATAAAGAACCGAACCTACACACACATTTATGTGAAAAAATAAGTGGAAAAGTGGACAAAGCGAGACAGACAACTGTTTCAAAATAATATTCCGTCTTTATTTCAAAAAGTCTGATGAAGTCTTTTTGAAATAAAGATTAAATATTTTCAATCTGTTGTCTCTGTTTCGGTTTATCCACTTTTCCACTTATTTTTTCACATCTAATCGGATTTACCAAATCTACCATATATATATATATAGTCTCTTTCTCTCTCTCTCTATATATATATATACACGTGGTGCCTTCAATAGGTTTCCAGACTTTTTTGTACAGGCATTTAAAATTGTCGTTGACTCTTGAAAATTCACTACGTTATTGCTATACATCTTATGAGATGACTGACCAATTTTTATGATTTCAGGTTCAAATGAACAGCTACAGCAGCAATTGGAATACACACCTACTAAAGCCTGATTGTCACAGCTGGTGAATTTCAAAAATGCAATCTGGACCTGAGGACACTTTAGAAGAACGATATGCAATAAAATTGTGTTTTAAACTTGGAAAAAATGCCACAGAAACATATGGAATGCTTCAGACTGCTTTTCGACCATGTTGCGTGAA
Organism: Sepioteuthis lessoniana; assembly: GCA_963585895.1. Taxonomy (NCBI): domain Eukaryota; kingdom Metazoa; phylum Mollusca; class Cephalopoda; order Myopsida; family Loliginidae; genus Sepioteuthis; species Sepioteuthis lessoniana. The sequence continues at coordinate 100,503 of CAUZXS010000230.1, forward strand.
TCGAGCATCAGTTTTTGAGTGGCACAAGAGATTCAAGGAAGACAGGCAGTCTGTGAGGGATGATGAGAGGTGTGGGAAAAGTAGAGAAGTCAATACGCCAAAGTTGATTGGCCAAAGGATTAGGGTTAGGGTTACTATGTTGAGGTTTTAAGGGAGTTCAGGAAGAGATTCCATCGGAAGAAGCCAGCACTCTTGAAATCGGGTCAGTGGTATTTCCACAAGAACAATGCACCAGTCCACAACTCCATCCTTGTCACAGACTATTTGACCAAGGTGGGCATCAAGACAATTCCTCGGCCTCTCTATAGTCGAGACCTTGCTCCCTGTGACTTTTGCTTGTTCCCTAAGCTCAGAAGCTGTCGTTGTGAAACAATTAAGGAGATGAAAGAGACTGTGACGAAGGTCATTGACACGCTCACACAAGAGGTCTTCCATGGGGCCTTCCAGAAGTTGTTAGAACGGTACAAGTTCATTGCAGTCGGAGGAGAATACTTCGAAGGGGAATAAAGTTTCATGTGTGTACTATCACTAAAAGTGCCCATACAAAAAAAAGTCTGGAAACTTATTTAATGATCCTCGTATATATATTAATTTGAATTGTGAAATAACTTGGAAATCAGATAGACAAAAGAATAAAAAAGGCTACATTATTCATCTGGGGAGGCATCCATGTGGTGTAGTGACTAAAGTAATGGACAGCAACATCGTAGTACGTTCGTTTTCGAACTATTACTCTTGGGAAAGTATTGGTCTTCCTCATCTCTCCCAACTATGAGTTAAATAGTCCCACTACTTTACTTCTATAAGGATGGCTTTGGCATTAAATAACGCACGAAGATTGATATGCCATTAAAGAAAGAAACCTTCTTTCCATCCTTATTTTCTTCTTTTCATACTCACCGGACATAGCTCCTTCTGACCTTTTCTTCTTTCCTTAACCAAAAATTTGTCTTGAGTTAAAGATTTGGGAGCTTGGGAGGCATTAAAAGAAATCCAATGGCGCAACTTCACATCATATCAAAGAAATTTGCGTGGTGCTCAGACCAATAAAAACTCACAGAAATATGTTTTTAATGCTAAGGGACTATTTCGAAGAAAATTAACGCTTCATTCATTTTTAATTTATATATATATATATATATATATATATATATATATATATATATGTATTATTCGGTCCAGTTAAACCGGATTTGGGAGTAATTCCATCAGGACAAAAAAACAAAAAAAAAAAAACAACAAAAAAACAAAAAAACAAAAAAATTCAACAGTGAACATTTAAATTTTCCTGGTAGAGAGCTCATTGTAACTGACATTACAGAGCAATAATTTCTTTAAGAAAAAACAAAACCGGTCACATTAGGATTATAAATTTATTTCCATCCTGTTATGGGTTTTTGATATAAATCAAAAACACAAAAAAATGAATAGGACTTCTTCAGATCTTATGGATAAAATAATTCAGAATAGACACGGGAAAGAAGAGTGGGAGGGGATAGAAGAGGGGTGAAGAGTTTTCTCCTCATTTATCCCACTTCCGGTTTTTTTTTAATTTTATTGCCGGTTAGAATTATAGTAAATTAATTTTTTATTTTTATTTTTAATTTCTAAATACTTTTCGCCTTAAAACTCCAGATTTAATACTAATTTAGATAAAATAACTTTATTTAATAACTTTACGTGAGGGTACAGTAATACTTATATATATATATATATACGAATGTATGTATGAATGTGTGTGTGTGTGTCATTCAATAAATAAGGCCATTTTTTTAAAGATCAAAATTTTTCCATAAATATAAACTCTGCATTGTTTGGAATTGGTCTATAGCAAAAATATTTTAATCTCGCAAAAATATTTATTTTGAGGCCATTCAAAATGGCGGCAAATCAAGCAGAAAGCTCCAGATTTGGACAACGGTCTACCATCAAATCTTTGGTGGCTGAGAATGTGTAAACCACGTAAGACTTACAGAATGTGTGATGTGTACGGAGATACATGTTTTAGTCAAAAAATGTTTACAAATATGGGTTTGCCATTACGAGCCTGAATGGAAAAGGCAGTCCATAGAATAGAAATACATTGACTTTCCGGTAAAAAAATTCCGGGCGCAGCAAGTGATGGTGATTCTTCTGCAACGTGAAAGGACCTATCACTTTTGGTTTCCTTGAAAAAGGTGCAATTGTAAACAGAGCTTCCTATTTCCAACTCTTATAGCAAAATTCCTCTCATTGAATGACCCTCGAATATATATATATATATATATATATATATATATATATATATATATATATATATATATACATATATATTGCATAAGGTTTGGTTTGTTTTCTTTGTTTAATGGCATATCAACCTTCGAGAGTTTTTAATGCCAAATCCATCCTTGTAGAAGAACAGTGATACTATTTAACCCATAGCTTGTGAAATAGAGGGACTCATACCTTTGCCCACAGTATTAGTCCAAAAAGGAACGTAATAATACGACTGGAGTTCGAACTCTTTTACTGCGACGTGTGAACCCTGCTCGTTAGCCACTACGCCAAGAAGAATTTCCCGGAGGTTCATTTTACGTTCATATCTTCATATTTTTGTGTAGCTCTTTCTTAAGAGTTTTTTTTTAAATAAAGTTCTATCAAATACGAATGATTTTTAAACAGGTTTATTTAGCCCATAGATGGGAACCTAACGGATACAAACATTTCGTATCTGAGTGGATTTGGGAGTAATAGCAATAAAAGGGTACACTACACTTCCCAGATCTCCAGATATGAAGCTCAACGTCAGATGTAGTTAAGTGTCACCATTTTTTGTGGCGGTGTCTTACTCCTCTGCAGGGGATGCAGGCATTGTATTCTAAGCCTCCCCTATAAGAAGGGGCATTATAAGAGAATTACATAATTCTTTTAGGGGTGCCCGTGGTGTCATGGTTATCGTCGTAGGAAATGGACACGGCAACACAAGTTCGTATCTTGGACGAGGCTGATTGTATTTTACATAGCACTAATACCCTTGCGAAAAGTATGAATCTATTCTCCTTCTAGCTCTGGGTAAATAGTAGGGCAGGCTGAATTATTTAGCTTCGGTTAGGCAACCAGTCATGGAGAAAGAAAGCTCTGAATTCAAAGCTATTAAACTTCGCTTAAAAATTGACCTTGTGTCACATCTTGCCCATATGGAGGGTTTGGTAAATACATACATAATCTTTTATCTGAGGTCCAAAATAAACTTGTTATCAGATTAAACAATGGGATTTTTGTTGGATGGATTTTGTGTATAGAGTAGAGGCATTATATTATTATATAAACTCTTATCTGTTCCTCAAGATTAATGGATTCCTTATGTAAACTTAACTGATAAGCATGGCTTTGTCAGTCATCGTAAAGATTAATTTCTTAGGTAAAACGTCAAGGACTAACGAACAGGTGGTTCGATTAATTATTTACACGTTTATTAGTTATCATTATAAAGTAAGTTAACTTTTAAAGTTTAATTTTTAAATATCTTTCTCTATAAGACATAGAAGTTTTTTCTTTATATACAAGGGAGGACTGAAAATTTCATTGGTTAAAAAGATCATATGTTGACGTCCTATCTCCTGTTGATGAATATTTTTGACCAATAGAATCCAAGCACTGCAACAGCAATTAAAAAGTGTAGGGTTCGCTAAAAATAAACCTCATTTAGTCATTCTATCTATCTATCTATCTATCTATCTATGGTGTTTCAGTTCAGAAAAAGCGATATCATTTCGTAATCTAATAACTTGACTAATTCTCGTTCAATTGATCTAAAATCTTAGCAACATGTGTAGAGACAAATTAAATTTCTATGTTTAACGTATTTTTCTTTTCAGGTACAGAAATTCCATTCTGGGATTGAAGAGACATTCAAGCATTAAACAGAGAATTTGAGTTCTTTTAACACATACTATTAAAAATTGGAAACATTTTAACAAGAATCAATGAAGTTATTAGATTACGAATTGAAAAAAGTTTTTCTGACACGGCCTTTGTGTGTGTGTGTGTGTGTGTGTGTGTGTGTGTGTGTACGTGTGTGTGTGTGTGTGTGTGTGTGTACGTGTGTGTGTAATATTGTTTTGAAAAATAAATAGATAGATAGAATGAGACTTGCCCAGTCGGTTGGGGCTGTAGAATACACCGACTACTTCTCTTCAGAGGGGTAAGATCCCTCCAAAGAGTGTCCTGTTTATGACACTAAACAATCTGATGGTGAGGTTCCAGTGATGCTGGGACTTTAGGGAATGCGGAGCACTCCTTTCTTGCCATTGCTCCTTAGTCCACTTTGGCCCGGAATGGTAGCACCTGATAGGGCCCTATCAATGGGTTAAATAGAACTAAACTGCATACTTATGCTAAACTGAATTGTTTAATATAAAACTGTTTTGATATTTCATCATCATCATCATGTCGTGCCGCTAGAACGGATATCCCTGACCCTCTCTCGCCACTTCTCCCTATCATTCATCGCCTCTGGCAGGTCTTCAGGGCTACATCCCGTATCCTCACATAGCTGCTGTATGTATGTTCGAGCTGGTCGTCCTGCTTTTGCTTGGCCATATGTGGGGGTCCATAGGAGTACATCACTTATGAGTTCGTCCCTGCTTCTCCAGCAGTGTCCTGCATGTCTGGTTCGTCTAACTTGGATAGTTTTCGTGATGGGAGGCCGTATAGTTGGTGCTTTGTGGGGTGTTGCCGTCAGGACCTATTCAATATTACTCGCAACATTCTTGTGTAATTGCCGTCTACCTTCTTCTCCGGCCGTTTTGTTAGCGTCCAAGTAGTGCATCCATACAGCAGTATCGACGCGACCGCTGCCTTGAAGAAACTGCGTTTCATTTTATCGGCCAGTTCTGATTTCCATATGATCGATAGCTTATCGATAGCTGTCCACGCCTTTGTTAGCCGCGTGTCGATGTCTTTTTCGGTTGACAAGACACTGCTTCCTAGGTAGGTGAATCTGTTCACCAGTTTCAGAGAGGTCCCGTCTAGTGTAGAAATGTCGCCTGTCTGATTAAAGCACATATATACAGTTTTGTGTGTATTGACATGGAGGCCAATGCCTGCGACAGCTCGTTCCAAACTATGCAGTAGTGTTTCGGCTTGGTCGGGTGTATTTGCCAGAATCGCTATGTCATCGGAGTAGTCAGCGTCGTTAATTGTTTTTGCGGGGTACCTTCTGCTTCTTTTCTTTGTCTGCTCGAAGCCGTTTTCTCTGATTTTATCAATCGATGTTCTAAGCACGTAGTCTAGACAGATGATAAAGAGGTATGGAGCTAGCGTGTCCCCTTGTTGTACTCCTGCTACAATGTCGAAGTATTCTGTGTCTCCATCCGGAGAACGTTCTCCAGATGGAGTTTTGACATTTAACTGTGTAAAATAAATGTATTCTTATACTAAACTGAATTGGTTGAATTATAACTGTTTGAATTAACTAAATTGCTTGAAGTGCAGATGTTAGACTGTGTAAGTAAGTAAAGTTGGCGACTGTAGTCGAGGGCGACCAGAAGGCTCTCTTTTCAATAGCTACTACGCCGAGGTGTAAGGGAGGGCGCTACTACTTTCCCTTCACGCTTGATACGTACCTTTCATTGCTGAATGTTGAGCAAGGAGGTATCAAGTACCATTTTTAAAGTCTTTGGTATGACGCGATCTGGGATTGAACCCAGGTCTCCCGGATCATTAGCGTACACTCTCCCCACTAACTGACTATTTGTATAAAAATGGTTTTGGTAATAAATAACCTACAGAGGTTGATGTGCCATAAAATCCAACCAATCAACCATAAAATGAGACAGATTTGTTTAGTTTCTTTCTTAATGGCATATCAACCTTCGTGAAGATTGATTGGCATAAAGATAGGAACAATGTGATAGGTAGCTAGCTAGCTGGCTAGATAGATTGATAGATAGAGTGAAACAGATAGATAGATAGGTAAAATACTTCTGTCCATATATGTGTATTGTCAGATTTTCCAATGAAAAATATTCAGTCTGACTGAACTCGTAAATATTCATGATTTATTTATTGTTGATAAAAACAAAATTTTTGTTTCTAAGGAAGTTTATCATCAAGGAAAATCTTTCAACTCCTAAGTTCTGTGCTAGTAAAATAGATTATTGAACCAATTTACCTTCAAAGAAAAACTACGTTGCAAGGGATAATTCCGGTTGAAAAATATTTTTCGGAGTTTTTTTCAAAAGTTAATTAAAAATGATTTTCATTTAGTTATTACCAAAGGACTAAAATCATTTATACAATCATTTAGACAACGTAAGTTAATACATTTTAAAACTACCACAGGATTTTATGAAGACTATCTATCTTATTGACAATAAAAAGACCTCTTACCGGGTCGTACTTGATGCTGCCTTGCTTAGCACTCAGCATTATAAGGTAAGGATCAAGGATAAAGTGGAGCAATCCTGGGAAGGAAGTAGCGCTCTTCCCTACACCTCGGTGTTGTCGCTATTGAAAAGGGAGTCTTTGAGTCCCCCTCGACAATGGTCGCCAACTTACTTTTACGGTTGTTTGGTAGTCTTTCCCATAACAGTGCTCAATATACAAGATAGAATTATTTCTAGATTTAGAGTAACAACTACAAGTTTCACGTTTTCACAAACATCATGTGATAATGGCTTTTTTTTTTAAATACACTGTATCTATGATATCCAAAGAAGATTTGTTTTTGAATGAATAGAGTAGGGTAGGAGAATTAAACTAGAAAAGCTTTCATTATCGCCTGATGATCGTGAAAACGTGAAACTAACAGTTGCGATTGATTTGTTTGCATTTTGAAATTCACACACACACACACACACACACTTATAATTTTCTCTTCAAAAAAACAACAATCGGTCACATTAAGATAATAAATTTATTTCCATCCATTGATATAAATCAATGCTCTAAAAAATTAACAAGACTTCTTCAGATCAAACAAGAAATGGATTTCATTTCTTGTTTGATCTGAAGAAGTTCTGTTAATTTTTTCGAGCATTGATTTATATCAATTCTTTTAACAGGATGGGAATGCATTTATTATCTTAATGTGACAGATTGTTGGTTTTTTGAAGAGAAAATTATTTTTTCTCTGGATTTTATTTACATTGAGCTCTTTACCTGGATTATTTCAATTTGATATTCTATTTTTGAATATTCTATTGGTCCTGATTGGAATTATTCCCTACTTCGGATTTACTATTTGAATAATATCTTATATACATATATATATATATATTTAACATAGCATTACTAAAGTCCATGTGTCCTAAAATCAAGCAAGCAAGTAAGTAAGCCACAAAATTTACTTAGTGACTAAATTTGATCCTTTTTCTCCTGAGCAACAGTGACTACGGCAGCTTGTATACTGATGTAACTATTTATTTTATTCTATTTTTTGAATGTAAGAACAAAAAAACGAAAACAAATTTATTTAATAAACTTATTGTTTTAAGACATGCTGGGCACTGTAAAAGGAGTAAGGATGAACTCCTTAGCGACTTTCCCTGTTGGCTCCTACACGTAGACATACCAGTGTTAGCCAATAGGCAAAAACTTACATTCATCAGTTCTGTGCAGACACTGGATGCTGTCTAGAGGACTTGACATGAGCGATGGCTGATTGGAACGGATGGAGAGAGAGAGAGATAGATAGAGAGAGAGAGAGAGAGAGAGAGAGAGAGAGAGAGGAATCCGTACCGTCGGTATTTCTTGATGATGATGTTGATGCTTGTTTTAAACACCGAAAAAATGAACGCTTTGATTACCTTTGTAACTTCCTCCACATCCCCCATGCACATATTACAGATTATTCATAATAATAATAATAATAATAATGATAATAATAATAATAATGCGGGTGACCACCGAATTAAACTGAAAGAATGTGAAAAGAAGGATAAGTACCTCGACCTTGCTAGGGAATAGAAAAAAACTATGGAACATGCAGGTGAGAATTATACCAATTGTGATTGGTGCTTTTGGAACAGTAACATAAGGATTACGAAAGGGACAGGAGGACTTGGAAGTTGGCGGACGAGTGAAGACCATCCAAACTACTTCATTATTGAGAACGGGCAAAATACTGAGAAGAGTCCTGGAGACTTGAGGAGACTTGCTGTCACTCAAACTCCAGTGAAAGACCATCAACTAATGAGTAAATAATAATAATGATAATGATAAATATTCTCTCCCCCACCCACAGTGATCAAGGAAGGATGATAAAAACCAAATTTATTTAAGCAAATTGGCATCAGAATCTTTTTAGTCTTTTAAAAGCTTTTGCGAAACGATTTATTGAGAATATTGAGACTCCCCACCAAAAAAAAAAAAAAAAAAAAAAAAAATAATACCAAGTCGTTTTTAGTGAAGGTTTTTGATTGTATGTTTTTTTTTTCATTAAAAATTTCGTCTGGCAAACAAGACGAATTACATTCAGTTTTACTAATCAATTCAATTACGCAGGAATTTAAGTTTTAATTCTTGTAGATTTAATTTAAAGTTATTAATTTCGTGTATCAATTAGATTTATTTATATATTTCATTTCCAACAATTAAAAAAAAACAAACTTTGTGTTATTTTTATGGTTTTAAATTGCAGATATATCTACATAAGCTGCTAAGTTTACACTAAGTTACCGAAACAATTACAAGAACCACAAACCCGTTGGTTCTCGTAACAGCGTTTTTTGATGATCGTGAGGCTTTTGTTTTGGAGAGAGTGAAAGATTTCGTTGGTATCTTTGTTATACAGATAATCTGAATGCTCAAAAAACTCGAAAAAAAAAAAGCAGATATGAGTGTTGGGGGTTAATATCAACGTCAAAGACAAATCTTTAGCTTGTTACATATGCGACAAGGCATGCAAGGTTGAAGTTGGCCTAAGGAGCAACATACGTTTCTACGGGTGGTTTTTGCTGGAGTAAAATATACCAGGAACTGTATATATATATATATATATATATATATATATATATATATATATATATATATATATATATAAGCAATTGTATCAATAATTTAAATTAATATTGGAAAAACCCAAAACACTTCCAAAAAGCATGGACGAATCAGAAATCGAAGAATTATAACTGTTCAATCTCCCCAACCTCTAAAAAACACGTGTGGCTTAATACTAACAAAATGGTATGAACAAGTTCTGTTCGAATTCTGGCTGAGGAAGTAAGTGTTTATGCCTCTGGAAAAGGCATGAATACACTTCTCCCTCGACTATGAGTTTAATAGCAAAGAAGATCGGTCCCTCAAGCTTTAGTAGAGAAAAACATATTTGAATTCAAAACTAGATAAACTTAGGGCTAGCAGCTTTACCTATAAAAAAAAGTACTTGTTAAAACCGTAATCCCACACTGACGTAGTGAGATTTCAGTACTACGTTCTCCAGATGAGTCTATTGAAATTGGCAAGATTACTGAGGTAGAGGTTGGAAAAAGCTTGCTAACTTGATAACTGGTGAGGGACACATCAGGTATTATTGTTGGGAAAACTCATTATTTACATTTATATATAAAGCGACTAATTCCGTCAGAAGAAATTTTATAACTTTTTTTCTCGTAAAGTCCCAGTTATCTATATCTAAAAGCTAAAAGGTAAAGGTCGATGTGTAAAAGGTGCTGGATACCTGGTAGAAGGTACCAAATACCAATTAAAAGGAACCAGATACGAGGTAAAAAGAACTAGAAACCAGGTAAAAAGTATACCAGGTGAAAAGTATCAGATACCAGGTAGAAGGTACCAAATACAAGGTAAAAGGTACCGGTTATCAGTTTAAAGGTTAACGATAATCATCATCATCATCATCAAGTCGTGCTGCTAGCACAGATCTCCCTGATTCTCTCTCGCCAATCGGCCCTATCGTCCATCGTCTCCCAGGCTACATCCTGTATCGGCACAGAGCTGCCGTGGATAGGTTTTAGCTGGTCGCCCAACCTTTGCTTCGTCCATGTGAAGGGGGTCATCGGAGTAAATTGCTTATGAGTTCGTTCTTACTTCTCCAGCTGTGTCCCGCATGTCTGGCTCGTCTTATTAACGATAATAAGTAAGGGTCATAATAGGTAATATTTATTACTAAATATATGATATGAATTTGTTATAATGTAATAGTTAGGGTGTAACGAGCATCCTGCAGTCGAATTAACATTTTCACATAATATTGACTATAATTGTAAGATTGTTTAAAGAAATAAAATTGGTTAGACGAGTTCAAATCCGAGAGGGGACTATTTGCGTTTCACTTCTTTGGAAAGGCTTCGATGCTTCTCTTCTCTCTTCAGCTTTGAGTAAATAGTAGGGTAGACTGAGCTCTTTAGTCTTGGTAAGGTAATCAGTCTAGGGAGTGGAAAACTGAATCTGAACCAACTTTACCACGCTTAAAAAAGTGGCTTTGTGTTGCATCTTGCCAGTTGCAAGAGGTTGGATAACAGTAAGAAAAAAAAAAAAAAAAAGCAAAAAAACAAACTCAAGCGAGACAAAAAGACTAAACTAAGGAAATTCAACCGGGAAATCAATAGCATATAAATTACATGTAAACGTAGCAATTTAAATCAATGACTTACCTATTTTTCTGTTAATTTTTGTGGACGCCAAGAAAGAAATATGACCTATGAGGGGCCAAAATGCAAGGTTTCAAATCGAAAATATTCTTTTTGCGCCAGTTTAAGAGCGTTGATCTTTTATCTGGCACACGCACACCTTATAATCGGCCTGTTAACTTATATCAACCTGAGCTGTCCGATTGAACCAATCTGCGTTTAATACGTAGAAATAATCGCTTTGGATGGATTAGCGGCTATTCTGTTAATCTAAGTCTGATTTTTTTTATCCTCTGTTATAAGCGTTTATTCTTACTTCTTTTTTGTTTTTCTTTTTTATAGAGCAATTTTCTGACGCAATCGCTTAACTGTGTTACAGGAGGAAAGATGAAGAGATGGCTTGGCTTATGGTGAAAGCACTGGTTACCGCCAGATCTCTAAAAATTAAGCAGAGATAAGCATGCCAATTCTTAGATGGGTGACCAATCAGAAACAACAGATACAGAAATATCTTATTGATTTTAAACTGTCATCTGTATAGTGCAAGAGAATAAAGGCAAGGGTAATGGTAGCTCTATCAAGTTATTTACGGACCATTATCTTTTTAGATACTATCTGGTGAATCTGTAATTGTTACAAAGACAGCTTTTCGTGCTCATTTCATACTACAGCGGAATGATGCTGTTTTGGGGATAATTTCACCCCATAGAAGTATTTTCTATTTAACATTAGTAATCATATTTATCATATATTCCTATGTAATATAAACAATTTGCTGTATGGTTTCAAATAGATAATAATAATAATCCTTCATAAATAATTGAACAGTTATATTAAACTCATAGATGAAATCTTGACTGGTATTACCAATCCGGGTCAGAGGGACCTGGGTACTCAACATTTCCCAAAGGGGTACTCGACATTTCCTAAAGGGATACTCGACATTTCCCAAAGTTCCAGGACTAAAACCTATCTATTAGATGCAGTTTAGCGCCATGCGCAGAGTACTCGTTGTTGTTCAGGGCGGGGTTCTTACCACTCTACAGAGGTTCAGTCAGTGTACTCTACAGCCAGAGCCGACAGAGCAGAAATCAGAACTAGAAAATTTATTACTGTAATAGTTCACAGAAAAGTGTGTCTCAAATTGAAGAGAATTGAAATTAAGATGGCTTTGAAAGATACATACAAAAGGTAGGGATATTCATTAATTAATAAAAATATTCCCTTATGAGGGAACATAGAAAGTTCATTGAAAGCGTTAATAAGATGATCGCTACACGCAGTGAAATTTGTATCCATGAAAAATTGACTCCTATATATATATATATATATATATATGTGTGTGTGTGTGTGTGTGTGTGTTGAAAACATAGATTTGTAGTGAATCTGACTGTATGATTGAAAATTGGTCGAAAGTTGCATGAAGTGTTTGATTTATGCAACTTTCTACATATTCTAATTTTTCTTTTTCTTTTTTTTCCCTATCATACAACATGTGAAAGCACGTTCGATACCCTGTTCTCATCAGCCGCTAACCAGGGTGATAACACTGTTTCCACATATTCTATATATATATATATATATATATATATATATATATATATATATAGAGAGAGAGAGAGAGAGAGATCTTTAGGTAATGAAATGTATTTAATCACATATTCTATATTATATATATATATATATATATATATATTTATATATATATAAAGAGAGAGAGAGAGAGAGAGAGAGATCTTTAGGTAATGAAATGTATTTAATCACATAATAGCGTAACACGTCATAGCGTAACACATAGCGTGTTCACATCATACCGTAACACAATATTTTTACGAGTTTTTATAAACATGTGTGTGCGTGCCGACACAAGCCCACGCCTACACACACACACACACACACACACACACACACACACACACACACACACACACACACACACATTATTACCTTGAAAAAATGCAACTGTAAGCAGTGATTCCTTTTGCCAACTCTATAAACAATTGAAAAAAGACGTGAAGAGCATACGAAGAGACCTTCTATCTTCCGGAGTCATCTTGCCCCAGGACAATGCAAGGACTCACATTGAAACTAGAACAGTGAAAACTATCAGACACTTTGGTCTGGGACATATGCCATATCCTCTTACGGTTTGACCCCTCTAAGTTCTGCTTGTTTGGTCCTCTCAAAAATTTCTGCGTGTAACAAAGTTTTCAAGTGATCATGAAGTGAAGAGTATCGTAGTAAATGCCTAAAAAATCTGTCCAAAGATTTCTATGCTGAAGGAATACAAAAGCTCGCTTTTTTGATCGGAAAAATATATTTGAAGAATGGAGATTATATTAAAAATTAAAGCAATTTTTTCTTGGGTAAAATGTAAGTCATTTTATAGCAAAATTCACCTTGTTTATAGAATGACGTTCGTATAGAGGTATATATTTTTTTGAATATATTGACATTTGGTTTGGTTTGGTTGGGTTTTAAGGCATATCAATCAATGTAGGTTATTTAATGCCAAATTCTCTTTATAAATATTATGATTTGTAAACACATAGTTAATAGGTAACATTTTAAAACGAGTTAGAGGTCATTTGTTTGCATACAGTTAAATGGTTATACATATGATTTGTAAATCAGTTGTTTGTAGATAATCTTATTTCTAAATGAGTCAGAGCTAATTCTTTTATCACACAAGTATTACTATTGCTTACGCACAGTTAAATGGCTCCAAATATTTTAATACGAATAGTTCTATCTAGTATTAATGATCTTTTGTACCCACTTAAATGGTTAGTTTGGTTTGGTTAGGTTTTATGGTATATCAACCATTGTAGGTTATTTAATGCAAAATCCTCTTCACACACACACACACACACACACACACACACACACACACACACACACACACACTCATATATATATATGATTTGGTTGGGTTGGGTTTTATGGCATATCAACCATTGTAGGTTATTTAATGCCAAATCCTCTTTATACATATATATATATATATGATTTGGTTGGGTTGGGTTTTACGGCATATCAACCATTGTAGGTTATTTCATGCAAAATCCTCTTTATACATGTATATGAAATATATATGATTTGGTTGGGTTGGGTCATATGGCGTATCAACCATTGAAGGTTATTTAATGCAAAATCCTCTATATACATAGATATGAAATATATATGATTTGGTTGGGTTAGGTTTTATGGCATATCAACTATTGTAAGATATTTAATGTCAAATCCTCTCTATACATACATATTTAGATATAAATGATTTCGTTGGGTTGGGTTTTATGGCATATCAAACATTGTAGGTTATTTAATGCCAAACCCTCTTTATACATATATATCAAATATACATGATTTCGTTGGGTTGGGTTTTATGGCATATCAATCCATGGTAGGTTATTTCATGCAAAATACTCTTTATACATACATACATACATATATATATATATATATATATATGATTTGGTTGGGTTGGGTTGGGTTTTCTGGCATATCAACCATTGTAGGTTATTTAAAGCCAACTCCTGTTTATATATATATATATATATATATATATATAGAGAGAGAGAGAGAGAGAGACTATATATGATTTGTTAACACATCTTAGTGATAACATTTTTAAACCATCCTGAGCTCATTTAATAAATGGTTTTAAGTATTCCTCTATAAAACTAACAATTTAACATCAGTCATTTCTCCGCACACAGTTTGTCGATAATTTAATTTTTAAATGACTTAAAATTAATCTGTTTACGCACTAGAATAACAGTTAAATGGTTTCAATTATTGCTATCTAAAACTAATAATTCTATTCTATATTAATCATATGTTTGCCCACAGTAAAGTGGTTACATGTATTTCTATTTAACACAAATTATTCCATTCAACGCTATTCAATCATTTACACACAATCAAATTGTTCCAAGTATTGCTATCTAATTTGAATAATTCTTGGTCCAGCTGGCTGAGGCTGCAGAATACACAGACTACAGCTCAGCAGAGGGGTGAGACTCCCCAAACGAGTGTCCTGGCTATGCCACTAAGCAATCGGATGGTGAGGCTCCAGTAATGCTGGAGTTTTAGGGAATGAGGAGTACCCCTTGATTACCATCGCTCCCAGGTTCACTCTAGCCCGAAGTGGTAGCACCTGATAGGGCCCTATATAGGGGTTAAACAGAACAAAACTGTGTACTTATACTAAACTGAATTGTTTGAAATAGAACAGTTTTCCCATTTAAACTATGTTCTAAGACTAAACTGAATTGTTTGAAACAGAACTGTTTAGATGTATAAAAATGGATTTAGCATTAATAACATACAATGGTTGATATACCATAAAACAAAACCAAACGTAACCAAACCAATAATTCAATTTAGGCAACAGTTAAAAAGTTACAAGCATTTCTGTTTAACACTAATAATTCTACTCAACATTACTCATTCGTTTGCACACAGTTAAGTGATTCGAAGTATTTCGATGTATCACTAAAAATTCAATTAAAAATTATTCATTTGTTTATAAACTGTTAAATGGTCAAGCAGTTCTGTTTCTTAGAATGATTTAACGTTTGTCATTTGTTTGGACACAATTTAAAAAGTTTTCTTTGACACATAGACAAGACCCTATCAGGTGCTACCATTTTGGTTCAGAGCAGATCTGGGAGTAATTGCAATGGGTTCTTCATACTCTCTAAAGCTCAAGGACTGGGGCATCTCTATCAGATTTTGTAAATGTCATATCGGGTACAAACGTTGGGGGAGTCTTACCCCTCTGCAGAGATGTAGTCGGTGTATTCTAGAGCCCCGACCAACAGGGATGAAAATTGATATTATACATACATACACATAAATATATATATATATATATAGAGAGAGAGAGGGAGAAAGAGAGAGAGAGAGAGAGAAAGAGAGAGAGAGAAAGAGAGAGAGAGAAAGAGATAGATAACACTTGATATTAACATAGTACGTTCACTTTTTATTCATTGTTGGTCAGTTAGTGGGTAGAGTGTTCGCTAATGGCCCGGGATACCTGGGTTCAATCCTAGGTCGCGTCATACCAAAGACCTTAAAAATGGTACACGACTCCTCCTTGCTTAGTACTCAGTAATATAATGTAAGTATCAAGGGTAAAGTGGAGCAATCCAGGGAAAGGAGTAACGACCTCCCTTACACCTCGGGTTAGTAGCTATTGAAAAGGGGGCCTTCTTCTCGCCAACTTACATATATATATATGTATATAGTAGCATCCAAAACTAAGGGACAAAATTTTAAAACCTAATATTTGTTAGAAATAACAACTGTGAAAAGCTGAAATTTTGACAACTGGTAGTCGTTATCATCCATAATAACATACTAAAATTTGAATCATTTGCAAAGGATAAAAAAAGAATTATAACAATTATTTATTTATTTTCAAATTTGGAACGTCCAAAAGTAAGGGACAAAATTGAGAAAAACAATGTAAACAACCAAAAAACATAAAAAATACATGTACAATCAATATTTAGTAAATGAGCCCTTGCTCTCAATGACAGCTGCACATCTTCGACTACAAGAACGAATCAGTTCTTGACAATCCTCGATACTAATTTTAGACCATTCTTCTTGAAGCTTCACCCACAAATCCTCCGTGTTAGTGGGATTACTTTCCATAACTTTCACTCCAAAGGTCTTCCAAAGATTTTCTATTGGATTTAAGTCAGGACTTTGCGGTGGCCGATCCCTAATTTCAAAATCTTGCTCGCTAAGGTAACTCATTACCACCTTTGCCTTGTGACATGGGGCATTATCTTGCATAAAGGCAGCCCTATCGAAACCTGAATTCTGTATGATTGGCACAACATGATCTTGAACAATGTTTTTATAGATCTGCGCGTTTACACGAGTTTGTAACTGGACAAGAGGCGTTGTACCTTGGCTAGAAAACATTCCAAATACCATGACGCTTCTGCCCTCAAACTTGACAGTTTTCTTAGTACACTTTGCACTTAATCTTTCACCAATATTCTCTTTACATTGTTTTTTCCATCATTTCCAAATAAATTAAACTTACTTTCATCACTGAAAAATACTTTTGCCCAGTTTTCATATGTCCAAATTACATACCTGTTGGCAAACTCTAATCTCTTCTTCTTATTCTTCGAACTAACAAGTGGTTTCTTCCTTGGGGTTCTATTAAACAGCCCTATTTCTTGCAGTCGTCAAGAAACAGTCTGTCTTGACACATTAACACATGAGGTACTATTCATAACCCTTTTAATTTCTGTGCAAGACTTAAAACGGTCCTTTAATGACATATGCTGCATTATTCGATCTTCTCTTGTCGAAGTTTTGCGGGGTCTGCCGGTTTTAAAAGCACTAACTATTTTGCCAGTATCATTGTAGGATTTAACAACCGTGCCTACAACACTCTTGGAACGTTTCACTTTCTCTGAAATCTCTCTAATTGTGTGCTTTTCCTTGTGTAGCTTCACAATAGCTTGTCTCACAGAGTAATCAAGTTTTTGGCGTTTCGCCATGGTGCCGGCGGATGCAACGTTTACAAATGACTAAGTAAGACTTATTCTTTTGAGGAAATAAACAAATTTGAATATAGCATACTGTTTACATTGTTTTTCTCAATTTTGTCCCTTACTTTTGGACGATCCTATTTTGAAAATAAATGAATAATTGTTATAATTCTTTTCCTATCCTTTGCAAATGATTCAAATTTTAGTATGTTATTATGGATGATAACAACTACCAGTTGTCAAAATTTCAGCTTTTCACAGTTGTTATTTCTAACAAATATTAGGTTTTGAAATTTTGTCCCTTAGTTTTGGACGCTACTGTATAAGGATTGAGGCTGATATAAACACATCGAAGTAAGCGATATTTACGAAGAGTGATATATGAACAGTCTTAATAAAAAAAAAAGGTACCTTTTTCTATATATAACAATAATTTCCTGGCTAAAAATGGAGTTGTAAAAATTGATCTTCTGCCTCCCAGTAATTAGAATTTAATCTGTCAGCAGCCTTTGTAGTGTGATGACCATCACGTACAATAAGTCAGCGTTCCATAAATCACCATGGTATTCCCCGTCAAAAGCTTATTATTTAAACTTGACGACACAGTGATTTTTCCTCAAATTAATCGTTATCTATTAGATTAAGGTAACTTTTGGCAAAAACCCACATTCAGAGAAGATCCAAAGATGAACTGACTCTCTCAGAGATCTATCTATCTATCTATCTATCAAAGCTCTTACATATATTTCTTTCTTTCTCATTATATATATATATAATATATCATATAAAATAAATAAATAAATATATATATATATATATATATATATATATATATATATATATATTTAATTCATGGAATTTAGACTGCAACCCCTGGGTTTCATGGAGTTTTTGCAAAACCACAATCATTCGGCAGTTGAGAAAATGAAAATTTTCATTTTCTTAACTGCTTGATGATTGTTATTATAATATAATATATATATATATGTGTGTGTGTGTGTGTGTGTGCTTGTGTGTGTGTGTTTATTATCCAAATATTATTCAAAGCCAAGTCAGCTGATGGTGGGAATGATTTTATTTTTTGATTTTCTATCTTCAATATCCATGTAATTCACAATCCAGTCGAGAGCTCAATGTAAAATAATAATAAATTAAGATCATGAGAAATCTTTTCTCATGATTTCTTTGTCTGAAGAACTGATAGATAAATATTTTCACAAAAAAATATGAGTGATTTTTAAAGGTTTTTCTTATATATATATATATATATATATATATATATATATATATATATATATATATATATGTGTGTGTGTGTGTGTGTGTGTGTGTGTGTTGTATAGCTATAATGAGGGAAGATAAATGGGGGAAGAATGACCATAACACTGTTTAATAAGAATCTAACGCTCGCACTTATTTCTCAAAAGGGGTTGAAGCTTCTATGGTGTGTGAGACAGACGAACGGAGGGAGACAACACAAATTGCTTTATTGACCCATAATATCTTCTTCTCTTGACCATAGAACGCTGTATTATCTTCAAGACCCAACTTAGCACTTCTTCAGCTTCTCGGCCGTGGTTGCTCAAACGGAGGCCTGGTATAGGCCACAGGTCCCAGCGGGGCGCTCTCTGTGACTGCAGGCTGGATCTGACTCGGCCCTCACTGACATCAACTGACTCAACTGCCGCGGGCATCTGCATGTATTATTTCATAACGCCTACTTACTTCCTATTAGATTCTGTGATCTGCTTTCGCTTATTTACACAGGTGCGTCTCCGATTGACGGCTTGGTCAAGGATCAATATTTGACACCACCCCCTTATTTTTCAAAAGTCAAAATGCAATAGTCAAAATAAAATGCCCAACCAGAAAAAAAAGTTGACAACTTAAAACATGTAAAAAAAATAAAAATTCAGAAAAATGTTCATGCTTATAACAGTTCTATTTTAAGGAAATGTCTCTTTCTTTTCTTTTTCCCTTTTTAATTTTACTTTTCAATTGCAAAAATTGCTGCTTTTTTTAATGCTGTGTGCCCTTGTCTTTTTTTCTTCCTTTTTTTTCAATTATCTTTTCTTTTCTCTGCAATAATTTTCATATCTACGTATATATTTTCCTTTTCTGTAAAATTGCTCATTCTCTGCGCTCTTTCTTTTCTTTTTTACGGATAACATAAACTAATATTGGTTCGCGCAGGCCCTTTTCCATTTTTTTCAACAAATATCTACCCTTTTTCTTATTCAACGCCACGCTCGTATCAAGTTCACTTCCAAAGGTTAGATAAAATTTCCTGAGGGTTCTTTTCCTAAGCAACCCAAATCTTTTACTATTTCCACTACTTTTTCCACTGCCCCTCAGTCTATCTTATTTCTCTTTTTCAATAGTTAACGAAGGTACTTTATTTATTTATCTATTTAGTCAACTATATTTCTCCCTCAAGCATGATTCAAAACCGAGTCCATAAATTTTCGGGGCATACCTCGAGATACGTTGATATTTTGTACACATACTCCCGAATTTCCCATCCCCTTTTTCCAAAATATCCTCTTCAATACAATAGCCTGGTCTCTTACACCCCACCAAATATCGCCCTTGTTCCAGGGGGACATTCACAACCCGGTGTGGCCACTAACCAGTACCTAAAACAATCTCAAACCCTTTCTGGGGGGACCTCACAAAACGCTGGTTTGGCCCCTAACCAGTACCTCAAAATTCTCGACCCCATTCTTGGGAGACTTCACAGAACGCTTCCAATTTCCATAATTTTTCCAAACATCGAACCCATCCCACTGATCTAACTATGGATCCAAAGGTGTATGAACATTTACTTGTCAACATATCATAGTTGCCTGGATCCTTCCGGAGCTCGGATCAAAGCCCTATTGTCAAATCACAAGACGTCTCTGATCAGCTGCATGTCCCTGGTTCGACTCCCGAAATCTGACCGCGTGGCTATCACGTTGTCTCCTTCCGGTTACACACCAGTTGGACTGGACTGCCCTGACGCGCTGTCATCCTCCTGTTTACTAATCACAACGTGATAGCTTGTCAAAGCACACGGGGTCACTAAGAACGAACCGAAAATCCATGTCATATGTTATATAACAACAGTACAGACTTACGGCAGACTTAAGACATTTCTATTTTTACTTTAGAGTCTAATTTTGTAAAACAATAAATCTGTTGAATGACCTCAAGAGGAAGAAAATGTTTAAATTGTCTATATCTAAAGAATGTTTAATGTGCCAAGTCAAAGGATGAACATTAGTAATTTTGTGAAGGGAATATATTTGGCTTAATTTCAAATTAGGGGTATGCACCTAGAGATTTTCATCGTCTTCGATCAATAGAACATTTTATAAGTGACCAAACATTCGGAAACAGATGAACTTGAAAACGATCTTTCAACTTTTATTGCGGAAAATCCTTGATATCTTTAAACGTGGCATCGAAAAGTTCTGTGGAAAATTCTAATTGACGATAGACGTTGTAAAATACTATTAGTCAATATTTCTTAATGTTAAATAATCTTGTATTTGAGAATAATTATTACATAATTGTTTTGTGAAGAGGCTTATACTAGGCTTAATTTTAAATTAGTTCTATCCTGTAGCACTATGTGGGTGGGCTGCCAAAGCAGACGATTCCTTTGTCTGTTTTGGCGCGAAACCAGACAAAGGATTCTTGGACCTGAAATCTCGCCGTATCCGGAAGTGGGAAGGGGACGCGAATGAGAGTTGGCTGGACAAAGGAGCTGAGAGGAGTTGACGGGGGACCCGGACGAGAGCGGTTGGCGCTGGACAGCAGAGAGGCAGTTGGCGTTGGACAGCAGAGAGGCGAGCAGCAGAGAGTTGGCGTGGAACCACGGACAGGGGCAGTCAACACCGGACTCGGGAGACAGTAGCAGAGAAGATAGGGTCCAGCGACAGTGAGTCAAGATGAGTCTGATTCCAGTAGCTTTGTGGAATTTTCACTAGTAACCCACGCTAGCGTTAGTCCATATATGCTCTCAGGAAGGCAAAGTGTTGCATACCTTCCTCTGCTCTTGGTTAACCCCAAGCTTTGTTCGTGTTTGTTCGTTTGTCCTTCTATTTCCTCCGTTCCCTCGACCGTATTCTTGTGTGGTGGCAAGAAATGTGCGTTACCCCCTCAACCACTAGTTGATCACCGGCCGGCGTAAGAAGTGACATGGTTAGAAGAAAGTTAACGTGTGTGGGGGCGAGAGGGTGTAACGTTACAATCCCATCGAGTGAAAACTTGACTTGACATGCAAAAACAGATGTCATTTTCTTTTAAATTAACGACCCCAAATTAGGTAAAAACGACTCAAATAGTATGTTGGCCAGTGTGATAAATTTTTGAAATCAGCGACCCCAAATTAACTAAAAACGCCCCACTTACCTGCGTCACTAAAAAGCGTGTTGGTCGGTATTATAATATTTTCGAAATTAGTGAATCTATATTAGCTAAGAACGATTCTTAAACCTTTGTCACCAAAAGAGTGTGTTGACCATGATCATTGGTCGGAAGATAATGGTCAACAGTGCTGTAACTTATAAGATTGAAATGTCCAAACTTTAGAAATAGAGAAATATTTGTGGTATTTAAATGCGTATTCAAATTTAATGAAGCCTTGCTAATTAGATTTATGTGCTGTCCATCAAACTTGAAACTTTAAAATAACTTCTGAGAATTCTTACTAGGGACTGAAAATATAGACAAAAAACAAAAATGTCCAAATCAATTAATATCTTAAGGTATTTGAATGAATAATTATTACAAAGTTCTGTTAAATATTATGCATAACAATATTAACTTCATGAGAAAATATAGAAAAATATAATTGGTAAATCTTTTTTTTCTGTTATCTGGATTTATCTTTTATACTAATGAAGGAAGACAAAATAATTGTCGCCCTTGGAGAATGGGTTTGTTCGTTTGGGGACGCATGGATAGTCACATGACAATCCCCAAAATCCATATTCCCCTCTCTTTCTGTCTCTGTTTTTTGAACAGTAAAGAGATTGTCTACTGCTTGACCAGATTGTTCTGTAAAACTAACATGGCTATCATCAGTTTACATGCCCTCTATCTCAAGTAAGACTTTTTCCGTTTTTGTATCTTGTACATAATACTTGTTCATAGAACAATATATGATTATCTGTTGTAACATGTTGTGCATTCATTTCAATACTTCTCAATATATATATATATATATATATATATATATGTTATAACCGATTATTAGGAGTCAGTAAATAAATAACTCGACACTGAGATATGAGGCGCCACACAAATGTATCCAAGTCTCTGAGGAGGGTTTCCTTGGTTCAACATACACGAAGACAGGCAAGGTGCTTACTACAGCTGCTGCTTCCGCTCTACCAGCTTAGTTCTTGATTAATATACCCTTTGGGTCAGTCCATTATTCTGGTCATAGGTGAGTCACCTACAACAATATATATATACATACAAGAAGTATATATATAAGAACCCCCCTGTGGGTTGAGCACTCTTGTAGGGAAAATTTTCCGGTTGCTAAATAAGTTGAAATGTAATAGATCTTCTCATTAGGCAACCGATAATGTATATATAAAAAGATATACGTGAAAAATTCCTCCACCAACACTGAAAAATGAAGATGGCTCTGGGGTAAGATATCCCACTCAAGTAAAGTTAGCCAGGTTTCGATCACAGTTTGAAGCATCTCGTGTGTCTAGCCATACTGAAGAGTTGTGATACAACGAAACAATCTGTCTGTGGATGAAATATAGATAATGAATATATTAAATATTTCTGTATGTGTAAATAAGCTTGTCTTGTCATTCCTTCCGTGTATTAAGTGTTAGTGTGTTAGAGATATATTAATGCTAATATTGGTTCTTGGTGAGTGGGTTCTTGACTAAATTATCTCCCTTCTTCAAAATAACCCAAAAGTGAAAAATTACCATTTGCAAGCGTTTGGTCTAAAGTTTTAACAGACAACAAAAATTCTAAAATAATTCTATTAAAAAATATTGCAAAAAAAAAAAAACCCAACAAGAATACATTCAAGGATAAATCAATAAAATCAGAAATTCGATAGAAGATAGACTAGAACCATCAGCATGGCTGACAGTATAATGAAATAAGGGAAAGGAAAAGTACCTCGTGAACCAAACGAAAGGTTAACATCCGAGAAGTAAAAATATCACATAGAGAATCTGCTTGGAACCCCCACCCCGGAAGTCACTGATAAACTTACCGAAAAAAAAAACCCAAACTATTAACGGCTAACTAGACACTGAACTAGAACAGTTTACGGAGGAAAATTTAATTCGGTTCAAACAAATAAATAGAATAAACAAATTAGTGAAAAGAAAAAAATTGAAAGCTGAAAGGCTGTAGGCATCGACGAAATACCTCCTGAAGTGTGGAAGACAAGACAATGTGACATACTTCTTCGATTATACAATGCTGTATATAGATAAAACACTACAGAGAAATTGACAAAAGACTGTACTTTTCTCTTCCCGAAGAAAGGTGACCTCGGAATCACTAAAAGTTACGGATGTATAACTACTACTGCAAGAGCTGCTAAGGTTTATAAAACTCTGCTTCTCAATTGTATCCGGCTTGAAATAGAGAATGCTCTTAAGAAACAGCATCGGAGAAATCGATCAACATAAACCGATTCTGATTATCCGTCGAATTATCGAAGGACTAAGTAGAAAAAATCTCTAGTGTTCACCGATTTCTTTAAGGCATTTGATTCTATACAGAGAGAAAAGATGGAGCAAATACTACTCGCATATGTCCCCCCCCATCCACCAAGAAATTGTTTCTGTTATAATGATGCTTTACAAAAACTCGAAAACAGTGGTTTGCTCACCCGATGGTGACACAGATTTCTTTACGAACGAAAAGAAGTTTACTGAAGTTTTGCAAGGAGATACATTAAAATCATATATGTTTATAATCTGCCTACATACAAAGATTACATACTAGTTTGTAGTATTTGATCAATAGATCAAATAAGAAATGGTTTCACTGCAAAAAAACAAACAAACAAACAAACAAAAAACAAAACAAAATAAAAACAAAACAAAACAACCCCCCCCAAAAAAAAACACACACACAAAAAACTAAAAAAAAAAAAAAAAAAAAAGAAAACAACCAAAAACAAACAAGAAGCAAACAATATCTCGCAGAAATATTGAGATGCAGGCTATCTAGCGCTTCTCGCAAATACACATGCCTAAGCCGAATCCTCACTTCAAATTTTGGTGCAGGCAGCAGGAGCCATTGGCATTTATGTGAATGCAAATAAAGTCCATATGCTTTAAACAAGAAGGAACCGTCTCCACTTTAAGTGGCTAGCCTCAGAAATTAGTAGACCAGTTCATATATCTCGGTAGCAATATCTCATCTACTGAAAGTGATATCAACATAAGCATGACTAAGTTGTGGACTGCTATTGACAGGTTATCGATCATATGGAAATCTAGTCTCTCTGATAAAATAAATCGGGATTTCTTCAAAGCAGTGGCTGTGTTAGTACTACTGTATGGATGCACTAACGAGACTCTTGTTATACAATTAAGGTGATTCTTTTATATCAATCATTTTTCCTAAATTATATTTTATTATTTAGTTTGGTAAGGCTTTGAACTATTCGGGTCTGTAAGTCCCGGTGCATTGTCAGATGGTGCAGTCTTACGTCCGTGTGGAAAGGATATGACAATCATCATCTGTCATAATAAACCTCCAGACGGAAAATGGGACTGGAGTGTGGATGACGTCATACCCAGAAGAGATGGTCCCGAAAATTTGAGGATTTTGAAAAGACAGTTAGTTGAGGTCGACCGTTGAAAGTAGTGGTTGAGTTTTTAGAGTCTCTACCGGCAGAGATCTTATACACCACAAGATGTACCGTGCGTGAGGGTGGGCGTCAGCATAGTATGGTTAGCATAGGCTTTTAAGAATTGTGTCTCTCCTTTCGTTTCGCCAAGGAGTGAAGCCAGAAATTAATAAACCCGTTCATATCCGAAACGACAGAGATCGCCTGTATTTCTATATATATTTGTGTTACTGTTGTTATTGATATCATTATGAGTATATAACAATCTAACGAAGCACATAGAGAAAAAAGCTCGATATGAACTACACAAGGATGCTACGTGCTATTTTAAATAAATCTTGGAAGTAGCACCCCTCAAAGTAGCGGCCGTACGACCACCTACTTCCCATCTCAGGAACCATCCAAATAAGACGAACAAAACATGTAGAAGTAAGGACGAATATATATGCAACGTTCTCGCGTGGACTCCCACACATGGACACGTTAGAGCTGGTAGACCAGCAAAGACTTACATATATCAACTCTGTGCGGACACTGGATGCAGTCTAGAGGACCTACCGTAAGCAACGATAAGGACAGAGAGAGAGAGAGAGAGAGAGAGAGAGAGAGAGAGAGAGAGAGAGAGAGAGAGAGAATCAAGGAAGTCCGTGTAATCAGCATTACTTGATGATTTATATATATATATATATAAACAGAAATAGAAACAGAGGTAAAGAGAGATAAAGAGAAATATACAGGTATATAGATAAATGTATATATATATATATATATATATATATATATATATAAAGAGAGAGAGAGAGAGAGAGAGAGAGAGAAGGAGAATGATATAGATAGATTTAAGTTTAGAAAGAAATATAAGTATTTTGAAGTATGAGAGAGAGAGAGAAAGAGAGAGTGGCAGAGAGACAGTAACAGATTTAGAGAAAGAGGCCGAGATAGATCTATCTATCTATCTAGAGAGAGAGAGAGAGAGAGAAGGGGGGGACAGAGAGAGAAATATAGAAACAGAAACATGGAGACAGAGGGTGATAGAGAGGGTGAAGTGTGTTGATACAGATCTATCTATCTATCTATCTATCTATCTATCTATCATTCTGTAGTTAATGGAAAGGAAATGACAACATTTTTTTTTAGAAGAAACTCTTGACAACGCTGATATGTTGACATTTTATAAGCACACACACACACACACACACACACACACACACACACACACACACACACACACACACACACCTCTTTGTGTATGTCATTCTATATCAACTGTTGCAGTTCAGTACTTCCTGCCTCTGAATATAGCGTAAGCCATTGATACAAATGAAATAAATGTCAGATCAGATTTATTTATATATGAGCTGTCATTGTTATATGAACTCTTCCTTTTTTTGTATAAGCATTATAAATCCTATAAATGATTAAAGTTAAAGCTCTTAAATTATTAATGAATATAAAGGAGATAAAAGAAATAACGACCCTCAGGTAAGCAGGAAAACAACTCGATATTCGATATCGAAACGGTTTTATTTTATCGTTTTTAATACTAAAATCATTGCGACAACTAACCTTTCTTTTTCACTAAAAATGCATTGATATTTATGAAAAAAAAAAAAAAAAAAATTGCTACAAGTAGTAATCGATATTTTGTATGAAATTAAGATGCTTTTTTTTTCCGCAAATTCCATATTTAAGTCACTAGATTTAATCTTTTTTTTTGTTACTTTTGTTGGTAAAAATAACTTCCATGTTTTGTCTTGCGTTACAATTTTTTAATCTTTGGACCAGTATAACCTAATTGCTATGATAGCTGATTGTATTAATTATCTCATTATCTAGTTTAGTCGGTCAGCGAGTTTTTTTAGTTAGCTATTAAGTTTGCTAACATCTTTGAGCGGTTCTGTAAGTCACATTGGAAAGTTTAAACGAGTACACTACGACCAGGATAGGAGACCTGTCCGTTCCACACAGGAAGACCAAATGTAAACAAAATAGATTCATGTCTTGTCACAAGTTTGATTGAAGAAATGAAAACACGGTGAAAGTGGGAACACGTGGGAGATGACGTAATGACTTAGATGACTTTACACTAACGATATCCTGAATTTAGATATATAAAAATTTGAGAAATTTGAAAAAGTCAGTTAGAAGTTGACATTCAGTCGTTTGGGAGTCGGGAGTCAGTTGGTGTTTCTGTTAATAGACCCTTACAGATTCTCTCTCTCTCTCTCTCTCTCTCTCTCGTGCTACTGTATGTTGTCTGAAGATTGAACAGTTTATTTGGATAATAAAGCGAAACTTTCTATTAATATATCGGACATATTTCTGTTGCACCAATACCTTCCAATTAGTGATTGCTAATTGTTGCCAGAGAGTTCTTTTTGTCTTTGAGTTGCCAACACCTAGGCAACTTTGTTCCAACGAATCACCCCGACCGTTTGAAGAAGTTCTGGGTGAATTGTATCATTCCATATCAGTAGATCATTCAAACACAACGTCGGCACAGAGGGGATTGTTAAACAGACAACCTGGAAACGCATGTGGTCGTCACGGAGCCAAGGCCACCATAAAGAACCGTTACCAGCATAGTACCATATTTGGCCCGTTACCAGGATAAGACCAATTATCATTACTATATTTGGTACCACAAATGTTGACGTGCACTATGGTATTAGATTTGGCGCTGGTTTCAGTAACCGTAAAAACATAGTATCACATCAATCTTTAATGTAAGCTTCAAAATTTAATTTCATAGCTTGTCCAGTCGGCTGGGACTGTAGAATATATCAACTGCTTCTCTGATGAGGAGTAAGACCCCTTCCAATGAGTGTCCCGGATATGATACTAAACAATCTGATGGTGGGGTTCTAGTGATGCTGGAACTTTGGGGAATACAAACCCCCCTTCATTGCCATCGCTCCCAGGTCCACTCTGGCTCTATATATGGGTCAAATAGAACTAAACTGTGTATTTATGCTAAACTGATTTGCTTGAAATAGAACTGTTTTAACATTTAAACTGCGTAAACATGTTTAACTGAATTGTTTGATATAGAACTGTTTTTGACTTTGAAACTGTACTACGCTAAACCGGCACATCCCTTCACCTACCAGGAAAAACATCAAAATATCCTCCAACAGCATCCCGACTACCTATGTATCTATACAGATGGCTCTAAAGACAACAATAAAACAGCATGTGCAGCAGTCTTAAACAAAACAATAAAAGCAAAAGCTCTTCCAATGGAAAGTTCTATTTTCACAGCTGAGGCATGTGCAATAGACTTGGCTCGCGACATTATCTCGAAAGAAAAACACAAAAAAATTCATCATATTCTCAGACTCACTCTCTGTCTTATTATCATTAAGCAATAAAAAACTAGAGCACCCACTTATTATCAAACTACTTTACGGACTACACTCAACATCAAACAAAGAAATCGTTTTTTTTCAGGATTCCAAGCCACATTGGGGTGAGGGGAAATCATAGAGCAGACACGGCACCAAAATCGGCTTTAGACTTGACCCCCGACAAGTACAACATCCCATACACCAATCTGAAACCTAAAATGAATAATTTCCTCCATAAAAAATGGCAACAACGCCGGAATAGAAATACCAGCAATAAACTATTTCAGGTCAAACCCTTTTTGGGAGAATGGCACCCAGCCTTTCGAAAATCGCGAAAAGAGCAAGTAACAATAACGCGATTGCGTATTGGTCACAGCAGTCTTACGCACTCTTTTATACTCAAGCAAGAACAGCAACCACTGGGATCGACATGCCAAACGCCCTGCCCAATCAAACACGTTCTCCTTGAGTGTAAAGTTTTTAATGACACCAGAAAGCGCTATTTCCACACAAATACCATAAAGGACTTATTTGAGAGTGTCCACATGGATAATGTTTTGTCGTTCTTGAAAGAGATCGGGTTATACCAGAAAATATAGATTTGGTTACAATCCTGAAAACACAACAAACTAATCAACTGAAAGCAAATTATTGCTGAATAGAAATACCATTATGTTTGTGTTAGTAGAAATAGTAGCGAGAAATAATAATACCCCCCCCCAAAAAAAAAACTATCATCACTAAATAAACTAATATCATATAGAAATAATTGAAAATACTTACTCGTAAGCGAGTAAATGAGTTGTTTGGTTTTAGTATGGTATCATTAAATTATGTGTTTACAAACCGTACATATGTGTAAATAGGCTTTAGCATTAAATAACCTATAGAGGTTGATATGCCATTAAATCCAACCAACCAACCAACCAACCAACCAACCAACCAACGAATTGTTCGAAATAGAACTGTTTTAACATTTAACTGTGTGTAAGCAAAACTATACTTATACTAAACTAAATTGTTTGAATTAGAACTGTTTGACTAAACTGAATAGCTTGAAATAGAAATGCTCTTGACGATTAAACCGTGTACTTAATGCTAAACTGAATTGTTTGAAACTGAAGTGTTTATTTGTATAAAAATAGATTTGGCATTAAATAATCTACTAGGGTTGATATGCCATAAAACCCAAACAAACAAACAAAATTAATTTCATAGCGACGGTAAAGAATTATTCTTTAATAAGTTTTGCTTAGTCTGGCACACAGACCTCTGGTTGCTTACAGTAGCTGCTGTTCCTAAGGCGTCACTCATCTCAGAACTGAACAAGCTAGTCGCTATTTAACTTTGCTAATCTGACGGGAACAGTTACTTTCAGTTTTCTTGTGATTTACAAAGATTTAAAAAAAAAATTGTAATAAATATCGAATTTTCTCTAACTTTTATTCAGAAGTTGTTTTTTATAGCATTATAATTTATATAGCATTATAATTTCGTGATTTCTCGGGACTTCAGTAGACTGAGTAAGAAGTGTTTGGTTTTCTGTCTGCACACCTGGTTGTGGGAATAAATTTGACACACGCATACCCAGTAATTATGTATGTAACCAACTCCTATGCCACGGGCAGAATGCGACTCTAGGTCAATTTATCTAGCGGAGTACCCCTGGTTTGAATTCAAAATGTTTCTTTTTCTACAGTGGTTCTCAGACCAAAGCTTAAGAACCCAATGTGCTCAACTATTTACCCATAGCTGGAAGATGGAGAGAAAAGATTATTTCCTAAGGGCATTAGCGCAAAGTGAAACGCAAACAGACTCATTTAAGTCTCAGTTCGCCGGCTCCAATTTCCTACAACAATAACCGTTATACTAAGTGCGCCTCCGTTCACCTCTTTTTCAGTAGGTGTTTCAGTAGCAACAAAGACTTGTGACTTCAGAGGGCTGAGAAAGAACTGTCTAGTTTTCATTTTGCATGCCTGATTGTGGGTGGGGTGAATTTGACACCCGCACAACCGGTAAGTAAAGGGGTTAAAGACAGATTGGAGGACTACATGCAGATAAATATATGTTCGAGTTGTTGTTATTAATTACATTAACTCTAAGTAAAAACAAAACAAAACAAAACAAAAAAAAAAAAACGTGAGTAGCATGAATAGACTCCATTAGTTCCTTTCAATTAGGTTGGAAGGAAAGAAGGCCGTCTTTGGCGATGACTTCCGCTAGAAACATGTGATATTACTGCGCAGATTTCTGAGCTTGTGTGCTGAAGAGTTGAAATGGTTTCTGCCCGATAGCTATGAGAAATAATATCTGACATTTTCTTTTGTTCTATCAAAATATTAATATGAACCGATTGATACTGACAGTTCATATGAAAACGTCTCCGTGTTAATTTATATAAAATCTCGTCGGATAGCAGAGAGATCTGTTCACACTTGATTTTAATACACATGATCACAAACTTATAATCACCAATACAAAAGGTATATATATATATATATATATATATATATATATATAACAAAGTGTTAATGTGCGTATTTATAAAACACACCTGCCACAGACAGGATGCGATACAAGATCAATTTTTAAGTGGAGTTTTGCTGTTTTGAATTCAGAGTTTTCCTTCTAGACCAGTTGTCTAACCAAGGCTAAATTGCTCACGCTGTCCTACTATTTTACTCATACTAAGAGAGAAGAAATTAAGGAGAAATGGGTTCATGCCTTTTCCAATAGAATTTGCACCAAGCAAAATTCTAACAATCTCATCCAGAATTTGATTGGTTTGGTTTTATGGCATATCAACCATTGTAGGTTATTTTATGCCAAGTCCTCTTTATACACATATAGCATTTATACATAATTTGCAAAGACATTTTGTAGATAACATACTTAAACGAGTCTAAACTCTTTTGCACACAGTAAAATGTTTTCAAGTATTGCTATATAACAGTCACAATATAACAGTCATTTGTTCTATTTGACCCATAGATAGGACCCTATCATGTGCTACCACTCCGGGTCAGAGTTGGCTTAGGAGCAATATCAATAAAGGGGTACTCCGTATTCGCCAAAACTCTAGCATTACTGGAACTTCACCAACAGATTTTTTTGTGTCATATCCGTGAAACTCATTTAGCGGAGTCTTACCCCTCTTCAGAGATGCAGTCGGTCTATTCTACAGCCCCAACCGACTGCCTGCTGGAATTAGAACTTAAATTTACATTAACTATTTCCAAATATTTATGTAAATACTCATATACACGCGCACAAACGCACACATACGTGTGTGTGTTCAAAAAGTAACAAACCTGAGACCGTATTTACCAAGATAGTAATGAACAATATATGAAACTTTTATGTACAAACAATTTACGAATCTTGTATCTAAAATAATGTATAATGCTTGTATGTTAAAATAATCTATGAAACTTGTATGTACAAACAATGTATGAAGTTTTTATGTACAAAAAATGTATGAAGTTTTTATGAACAAACAATGTATGAAGTTTTTATGTACAAAAAATGTATGAAGTTTTTATGTACAAACAATGTATAAAGTTTTTATGTACAAACAGTGTATGAAGTTTTTATGTACAAACAATGTATGAAGATTTTATGTACAAACAATGGTTGAAGTTTTTATGTTCAAAAAATGTACGAAACTTGTATCTAAAATAATGTATAATGCGTGTATATTAAAATAATCTATGAAACTTGTATGTACAAACAATGGTTGAAGTTTTTATGTACAAACAATGTATGAAGTTTTTATGTACAAAAAATGTATGAAGTTTTATGTACAAACAATGTATGAAGTTTTTATGTACAAACAATGTACGACGTTTTTATGTACAAACAATGTATGAAGTTTTTATGTACAAAAATGTACGAAACTTGTATCTAAAATAATGTATGCTACTTGTATGTGAAAGTAATGTATGAAACTTATATGTACAAACAATGCATGAAACTTTTTATTCTAAAAACGGTGTATTAATCCTTTATGCAAAGATAATTCATAGAATTAAAAATTTCCCTTAAAATAGTCCCCTGTGCATTCAACAAGCTTTTTCCAGTGAGTTTTTCATTTGTCTAATTAGCTCAGTCAGCTAGGGCTATAGAATATGACGACTGCATCTCTTCTGAGGGGTGTCCTGGATATAACACTAAACTGCATCTGATGGTGAGACACAAGCCCTGGAGTTTTGCGGGGAGTGGAATATTCTTTCATTGCCATTACTCCCAGGTTCACTCTGATACAGAGAGGTAGTTCCTTTTAGGGTTCTACCTATGGGTAAAATAGAACTATTTAATCATTTAACTTAGCGCAACCAAATGAGTGATGTTAAATTGAATTGTTAGAAATAGAACCCTTTGACGATTTAACTGCGTGTAAACAAATGAATGTCTAATTGAATTGTTACATTGCAATACTTGCAACCATTTAACTGCGTGCAAACAAATGATTAATTGTAAATAGAATTAGTGGTGTTGATAGAAACACTTGAAACCATTTAATTGTGTATAAAAAAAGGAGCCCAGGCTTGTTTAAAAATGTTGCAAACAAAATGTATATACATATCATATTACATATGATACATATGTATATTACAAATCATATATATTTAATATATAGATATAAATAGGATTTGCCATTAGATATCCAACAAAGGTTGATATACCATAAAACCCAACCAAACCAAATCATATATATTTAATATATATGTATAAATAGGATTTGCTGTTAAATAACCAACAAAGGTTGATATACCATAAAACCCAACCCAACCAAATCATATATATTTAATATATATATAAATAGGATTTGCCATGAAATAACCAACAAAGGTTGATATACCATAAAACCCAACCCAACCAAACCAAACCAAGTCAAATTTGTCGAATTTCATTTAAAATTCCTGTTTTAAAATCGTATGAAGTTATGCAGTTGTATTTTAGATAATATTACTCATGTTTTCAAGTTTTACCTGTGAAATTTATCTCCAGACTCAGAAACCAGAAACAGGAGCTACATTTGTTTAGTATAGAGTGTGTTGCACTTGTGTTTCATCAAAAAACTGCAACTTCAAAAAGTATAGGAGAATTTGCACCGTCTCATCTTGACAAAGTTTAGACATCCAGATGAAATCACATAATTGTACAAGTTGCTCAATTATACACACATCATCTTCATTTAAAATTTAAGAAAATAAAGATTAAAATTTCAGTCCAGATTATTTTTGATCGCACCATTTATGCGCACACATATGCACACATATATATGAACATAGACGGACACACGTTCTTTCGGACACACACACACACACACACACACACACACACACACACACACACACACACACACACACACACAAAACTTTGAAAATATGTAATAAACTGTTTGATTAAATTCACCTAAAAAGTAACGAGTTTTTCATAGACGAAGAGTCTTAATATTTTGCGCGCCAGCAATCAATAATTCTTTTTTACACAGACGGTTGTTGACTATTGTTATGAGTGGAATGGTGAAAACATTACATATTTATTTTCTTTCTCCCTGTGGGTGGATTAACACTGTGTGGGTGTGAAGCTGCATGAAATTACCAATTGCACTTGTTTCTGAAAAGAAAACAGCAAACAAGATACCTTCGAGACAAGAACAGAATAATCTGAATTCAAACTTTCTGCTAGAAAGACTGATCTTGTGTCGCACCCAGTTCGTAGTGGAGGGGTTGGGTAAATACATACATTATCTCTTCCGATTTTCTGTTGCCTTTAGGCAGCCAAGATATACAGTATCATCCCTAGCAATTTTATTTTTGAATAAAAGATAATTTTCTTCCGAACTAAAGATTTTATTATATTTCATAGAACATTACACGATTAAAAGAAATATCATTTGGTATTATTTATTTGCAAGCTCTTAAGCAGTAACCCGAAATTATAACTAATATTTCTTTTATCTTAATTTCACTTGCTTTTTATTGTAACAAAACAGATTACAATTTTACTGCGTTTTGGTTTGGTTTGGTTTTGTTGAGTTTTATGGCCAATCAACTCTCGTGGGTTGTTATAATCGGGAACTAAGAAACGGAAGCACCGTTTCGTCCATTGTACAAGACCTGAAAGTACCGGGCCTCACACTGTACTGTCTTCTATTATTGTATACAGCCCAGTTACAACAGTTAATTCAATGCCAAATCCTGCTTATACATATAC